>JASGXE010012547.1:0-69345 GCA_030068105.1 Sinentomon sp. SZTP_YWyxl
CTAAACGTAATTGCTGAGTGTATATTACAAACGTGTTCAAACTCGTGGTGGACGGTGTCCTTAGACCCGCTTTGTGATACTCACTGGCTTTGTTGTTTTTTGTGTCCATTGTATCGTTTTTTTTAAATTACCAAAAATCATTCAATTTTCATTCACCTCATTCAGTTGTTCATTCATTTGTGTGTTTGTCCGCCTGTGACCGTTTCTTTGTCGTGGGGAGGCATAAGGAGTCGACTTCTGGATTAAGTTCTGTGAGTAACACAGACGACATCCAGACGGACGCGTTTCTCTCTTTTCAAGGATTTCGCACAACGATTTCAGCCTAATTTGCAGTCACTTGTCTAATTGGTTTTCGCTACTAATGTTTTTGTTTTTATTTCATTTCCTTACATTTTCATCAGTTTTATCAAATGCCGATGGTGACAGAAGAGCCACCCGCGGACAAGCAATATTTTGTTTTAGAGAAAACTGTCAGAAGAATCCAAAATCAGTCGCTCGGAGTCCCTTGGTTGAAGTTCATAAAGTTCAAAGTAGGAATATGTACGAATATGAACTTTTCACTTTGGGGTGAAGAAATAGATTGATTAGCAGCTGGACATTTCAGAGCGACAGACATTGGCTCTCTTTTGATTGTATCGTATCCTCAGATATTGTGATTTGTCCAATTGTCTTACGTTGGAGTATCTGGTATCAAACCGGCTGTAAATAAACTCGTTTACTTTTCTCAGTTAGTGAACTCTGCCTTTATCTATAATTGCCGTTCGTCCAAGGGACCGGACGGCTGGAAGTTCAAAAGTGCTCCCTTACACGAAGGAACCAATCAACGAATGACCCATCCCTTACCAGTGAACTCCCAACCAATAAATTATGCGCCAACTTTACTTAACACCCTATTTTATTTTACGGGGAATAAGGAAATAAAAAAATCGGTTGGCTCGGCAAACGGGTAATTTAAAAGCCAGCGATTTCGAGGTCGTCTAACAATCTGCAGAGGCGGCAACTTCCTCTGATCTGCCACAGCCCAGAACTCATCACCTCCAAATTTCGACACCTCTGCTGAGTTCTCAAAGCAACGGGTCTTGCTTCGCTGCATGAGATGGTGGCCCACGCCAGCCAATTCTGCAACATCGACAAATATCATCGACCCATCAGTCTTAAGGGTCGTTCACATCTTTGCTGTGCCGCTTGCGGCGGCGGTTGCTATTCTTTGCTGTCAATGCTGTCCCTTGCTGTCACTCGCCAAACCTAGCTGTTTCTTGCTGCTGCTGCGCCGTTTCTTGCTGTGGACGGCACAGGTATGAAAATAAGCAGGCAGGAAAGAAGAACGAAAAAAGAACACAAAAGCTCCAGTGCCCATACATGATGGCTGGTCTCAGCGGGAAAGGTTGTTATCGCTGAATTCTTGGCGAACGGAAATTTCAATCGGGCGACAGTTTCTTTTTCTGGCCAGTTGTTTTCCTGTTCTATGCCAGGCATACGTATAGGTACTGCGCAAAAAATGTTGCCCGGAAAAAGGCGGTAAGCAAAACTGCTCTTGTTCCGCTTTTGAGCTGTGATTAACCATGGACGTCGCATTTTTCACTGAGATTGAGTGGGGCTTTGAGCAACGAAATCAGAACAAAAAACGGCAGGCGCATTCTAGAGCCTGATGTAACGGCAGAGAATATGGAATCCCCCTCAAAATTCAACGAGAAATATGGAATCCCCCTCAAAATTCAACGTGAAATATGGAATCCCCCTCAAAATTCAACGTGAAATATGGATTCCCGCCCCTCAAATCTCAACGTGAAATCAGGAACCGCCGCGATTTGACGATGATTCCATATTTCACGTTTAATCCAGAGGTCGACTCATATTTTACGTTGAATTTTGAGACGGGTTCCAGACCACACAATGAACAACTGAATGAGGTGAATGAAAATTGAATGATTTTTGGTAATTTAAAAAAAACGATACAATGGACACAAAAAACAACAAAGCCAGTGAGTATCACAAAGCGGGTCTAAGGACACCGTCCACCACAGAGTTTGAACACGTTTGTAATATACACTCAGCAATTACGTTTATGCATTGGTACTAAAAATATTTTTTCCTTCGCTAACTCATTTCTGCCATCTCTTATTTTCCCCAGAATGTGATGTGTGAAGAAAAAGTTATCATTCATTCATTTGAATTGAATGCAAATGCAATGACATGAATGAATACCTTTTAAAATTCCCATCACAAATTCCTATCACGATACATTACAGATGGGTTGCATATGATGGCTTCCAAAAACTAAACTTGAGACCAACCATTATAGAATAGGTATTTAAGCTGAGATCAATCATTCAAGGCTCGATTGTTAAAAACGAGGTTAAAGTGGCACCTAACGGATGACAGATCTTCATTTTTATGTCTTGTCAAACAGAGATTGAGTGAGTAAGAACAACAAGTTGGTCAGGCGCAAAACACACTCGTATGCCTATGCCGACTTGGGGCTGATTTGTTTGGTTTCCATATCGGCGTAAGCTATGGAGAATATGCTCTTTTTTGTGATAAAGTGATTCCTTTTGGTCCTGGATTTTTCTGAAAAGGACACGGCTATGCCCGAGTCTTCCTCCTCTGGTGCGTTGAAGTTCAATAGACCTGACATGGGCTCTTGTAAAGTGGATTGGCCAGTGTTTGGTATCCTGCGTTGTTTATTGCTCAAAGATCTTAAGATTGCTCTGTCATTGGCAATATACACCTGACCTTCTTCAGCAAAGTCCAAATCTCCAATGTTACGGTGAAATATGCTTTGTTCCTGCTGCTCGGCTGTGTGCGGTCTCCCACAGGTTGAAGTGGTGGTGATACCATTGCTGTTGTTCACACCAATTGCACGATAACCACACGAGGTCTCCAGATGTCCTGGAGATCGTTTGAATTGCAATGGCGTCACTGACAGCGTTTTTGTTTGTTGGGATGGCAGAGAAGCGAATGCTGTGTCTTCTATGCTGTTGCTTACACGAGCATGTTCTTGTAAAAATGTCTGAGGAAGAGAGTTAGCTTGCTCTAATAATTCCACCTTAGAGGCAATTCCGTTCCTTAATTCATCAGTTCCCTGTTTCTGCGAATGGCTAATTGTATCAAATAGAGCGTCACTGGCTCTTTGCTCCGAATGAAATCGGATTGAATCGCGACCATGTCCAAGCGAACTATCAGCATCAACACGCAATGATTCGTCAGCAACACCCTTCGCTTCGCAGGTCGGTGTCCTTCGGACGTATTTATTATGTTGTTCGTTGTTGATCTTCTCAGCACTGCTACTACCATCAGCTTCTTCAAGAATTGGACTGTGCAAAGTGATATTTGAGTTCACCTGTCTGGCGAGAGTTGGCAAAAGATTCTGCTGTCTTTCAATTACAATCATATCGTCGCTGATATCGTGAACCTCACTGGAATCACTGTCAATTGTTCTTTTGAAATCATCCGTTGAATATCTGTAATTATCGTCCGCAGTGGAATGGGCATTCCCAAACAGATAGTCAATTGCAACGTTAACGAAGCCTTTTTCTTGGCTCTGAGTTTCGCCACCGAATCGTGAGTTCTTCTCCTCAAAATCAGCTGATTTGTAGGATTTATTTTGATTATTATGCTGTTGCTCTGATATGAAACGTTCCATTATGAGATCCTTTCCGTCCTGAACTATGGATCGACTCTCCATGTTGTAGTTGCCTGCCTGAGGCTGTGCGAAATTATCCCGTTGTGATGATGTGCCCGTCTCCTGGGCAGAACATTGGGTTATGTGAAACGTTTCGGACGCCTGAAGAGGTATGTAATTTCTGTTTGTATTTTCAACCCTATCCCGACGTGGTACAGCCTCCTTGAAACCTGAATTTGGTTCCCCGAAAGATCGCAATCTCAGAATATCAGTCCTACCATCTCTATGATAGTGTTGTTCTATGTCACCGCCTTCTAGGTCGAGAATATTGATTTCACGATTCTGATCTCTTTGAGTCCGTTGAGAAGCTTGTTTCCCTGCTTGAAAATCTCCTGTGTACTCAGTGTGGAGTGTTGCTTCTTGTTGCAAGTGTGGATGCCAATGCGAAATGTCAATGTCCTCAGCTCTGTTCCTGTTCACAGTCCGAGTCTCAATGATGTCCGAACCGCGTTCGATTTCATATTTCGTAATTGAATCCACGTCGTCCTCCTCCAAACTCCGGCTGCTTCTAAAAAGAAACAAATCGTCCCTGTGGTGGTTGGCTTTGTGCGGGAAACGGGCCACATTTCCTCCTTGAGACGTCGATACACGGTGGAACTTATTTAACGTTGGTTGGTCTCCGTTGAACTCTTGAAATCCGTGGCCACAATTGCAATCACAGTCATAAACTGGGCATGTGCGTCGACGCTTGAAGCCATGCGCTATGACACGCCCATTCACCCTTTGAAATCCATCGCCTCTAAAATCCAAATTCGATGACTTTTGGAACTGTTTGTAGTCCGTGTGACTGTGAAGTGCTTGCTTATCTGATTTTTGATTGTTTGCGAAGTTCCAAGGAAATTTGTGGTCGTGAGTCCTGTGACCATTGATATGAGTCGGTCTGTTTTTCATATCTCGGTGATTTCCCACATGATCCCGTGAATCTGTTCGAAATAAAAATAGAAAAACGGCAGTCGACATTTAATTAATTCCGAAACATTGCTCAAGTCGCAAGGAGAATAGCCTCGTAAATAAGAATTATGTAGGCTCAGCATAGCCATTTTGCATATAATGATGGTAGTCGGCGGTAATAATGCCATTCAATAAGCAGTTCCGGCGCAAAACTATCAAAAACCGACTAAATTGCAAGTCCTGTCATAACAATGTATAATTAAATGGGAAAATGAGTTTTCTTTTGAATTTCTGCGTTGACAATTTTACTTAAGAATGAAATTCATCTCACATCCCATGGATGTGACGCTTTGATCTTTTTTTCTCATTTCGTCCGTTTCTGACCCTGTTGCAAGTCTGCAACAAAACAATACCAATCAATCCCTTCAAATGATGTTGCTTTTGAAGATAAAGATAAGCTACTTCATTTCAACTATCAAATCAACGCAAACGGATATTGCTGTAATTGCAATAAGCTCTCAAAGTGTGCACGTTTCTGGAATTCAACACATCACTGTCAGTGAATTAGATTTTACAGATTATCAATATGCATTGGTCGTTTCAAAATGCAGTGGGTCTCTATAACAGATTGGTTCTCAGAGCAATGAATTATCATATTTATAAATATATAAAGCGACGATCGATGAACAATTATTTTTATTTTTCATCAATTTATTCTTGTTTTCTGAAGAATAAAACTTGTACTCGTTTGTCTGAGAAATCGTTTATAGTTGCATAGCATACGTCCTTTCAGCACTTTTGGTCGAGGATCATTTTGACGCCAGAACAGCAGACTCAATTCAAGCATGCGTAAAAGCATTTTCAATTATGGGTGAACAGGGGAAATCAATAAAGGACACGCTTAGAACCACGCTTCTATGATATCATGCAACACAGAGACGAGAGCAAATATCTCGCTGATTTCTTACATTTCATGGAACAACTCGCCATATTCACACTGGGGTGATTACTTTACGTCAGATTATTGTTTCTTACCCTATATCAACCGCGGAAGAAAAAAAAATCGTGGGATTATCGCGTGACCAGCGCTCATGATAAAAAGTGAGTCTCGACAAAACTTGCCGAATCCTCCTTTGATAAATAAAGAATTATTGTACACGAGTTCTGACAGCTGTTTTCATTAAACAATACTCCTCAGTCTTTCGAACGCTGGTCCTTCTTTGGGTGTCAAACGGCCAGCAATGTGTCTTACGTTCGGTTTCTCTGTATCCAAAAACTCCATATCCAAAAGCATCAGTTGACCTATCATCCGAGTCTGAAAGGCAAATCTCTTGACCTCCGTTTTAGTGGGGAGACAAGAGATAAGACGCGGTGCGATGCGATGCAATTCAATGCAATAATCAAATATACACAAATTTAAAATAGAAAATACGATGAAATTACTTATCAGCAGTAAAAAGGTGGTGAAGGAGCAATGTACAGAAAATAACATGAAAAAAGAAAAAAAAAACACGTCAATGTGAAGAAAACTGGAGTGCATCGCAGGCGAGGACGATTTGCGATTCGTTATAGTTTCAGCATCAATATTTTTTGCCCATGACTGGTATTTTGTTTCTTTTTTTACCGGACGATGTTTCAAATCGCATAGAAATATGCAGCAAGGAAGATTTGCGATTCATATATTCAACTGGATCAAAATAGGTTTTAGTATATGATACAAAATATCTCTCCCCCGTGGGAACCTTTCTCCAGCCCAGTACTTCATTGAACGTTTCCAATGGCTTCACCTTAGAAATGTTTTTATACCCATTCGACAATTATGGAAGCAATCTGACTGAAAATTGTGCATTTCTCAATTCCACATCAATGCAATGTCAAGGTATATAATAGGTTTTGCTTGGTTCAGGTAATAAAATAAATGCACCCCTAAGTCTAAAAAGTCGTTCACAAAATGAATTTGCAGAACACTCAAAATAATATGAGCACATAAATTAATAAAAATAAAAGACTCGGTAGGAGACGGAATTCTGTTGATAAATCATGATTGCTGACTCCACCTGACGATGACTGTAACCAACATATGACTTCATCCCCTAAAATGGCATGCAGTCCAGAAGTCCATAAATCGATTTAATGTTAACATCTTGCATAAATTGAAAAATTAAAACATCCATTTACAACAATCTTAACGTGGAATTTGCTGTCTCGGAGACACGTTTAAATGGTCAGCTCTCTCACCTTGAAGACTCCTTCCAACATCACGCTGTTTTGTTGTATTTATAAAAAGATCCCTGTGTGATTGATTGATGCTAGGTGAGATGCTGCCACTTGAAGATGAATTATTATTATTATTACCGTTGGAATTGAGTTTCGAATTTATTCTGAAAGAGGAAAGAAAAAGAACTAAAGCAACCAAAACAGAAGGAGCAGCCAATTGGATTGAAACGCATTTTCAAGCTGCTTTTTCGACTAATAATTGGGTGTATCTCTGAATTTAGCGGCGCCAATAAGCATTTTGAATGAAAATCAGTGCCGTAAATGCAATTGCAGCGTCGTTCCTACTAAAGAGTATACTCGAGGCTTTTTTCGGCAGCTACTACCGTCAGAATACAACGAGGTCTTTAAAAATTTATACGACATTCAAGGGGGGGGGGGTCAAGTTCATAGAATTCCGGTTCACAAATAGCGCTTAAATGAAAATTCTCGGACATTCAGGAAAGGAATGTCGGACTATTTGGACACCACTGTCGTGCCCCCGCTCCCACCATCTTTTTGCTGCGCGTTTTGGCGCGGATCATTCAGAAAATGAACACACTTTATGTTCGAAGACATTTGATAAGGCGTGTTGATTGCACTATTAAAAGCATTATTGTGAAATGGATCACCGCAGCACTACAAAAATACCCGCTGGAATCCCTAACAGTATCAGCAACTAGCAAGCACCGGTAATTGTCAAAAGGATTATGAAATGGGTTTTTATGACAAATTGATGGTTGAACGGAGATTCGTTCACGACGCTGGATTCCATATGAGTGGTTTTTAACCTGATTCATTTTCATGGCATGATATCTGCCTCCAATCAGGCGACAGGCTTATAGTAAACCACAAACAGGTTCAGAAAAAACTGGAAACTTCCGTTCAAGTTCAAGGCACTAAAGGAACGATGACGTCACCATTTGGAATCATTGCAAATTTTTGCAGACTGCTGCAATAATGTGAAAAATATCAGAATATGCGTTTAGCAAAAGCGTGATTTTGATACAGATTCAATTTTAATGAAACGGATTGACCGTTATCCGTGAATGACATTCACATTTACCTTTGCTGTAACAACGATTTGTTATCACCTGCGCATAATTTTTTGTTCAAGTACGTTTTGTATATTTTGTCAAGAATCGAATGCGAAATGCTAAGAATTTGAGTTCAAAACATAATCATTCAACAAGCCACGGTTCATTGAATTGTCAAATATTTAAACAATCTTGGTTTATTTTTATGTCCGAGATTGCCTTATCCCGTGACGGATTTGGGTGCGTTCATGAAAATGTCGCAAAACGATTACAACGTTACCTTTTCAAAATATTAAACATTTGAAAACGAGTTTATGCGTGAGGTAAGCGAAGGAAACAAAGGTGTTATTTTATTCTCGGCCAGTACCAAGCAATTGTTTTTTATCAGTGCACAATGCACAAAAATTTGAAATCAACTAAACCGCTATTGTTGACAACAAACCGCCATTTCAAATCCCAGAAGGTGTCCGACACTAAAGCTACTTCCTTTCACAAAGGGCGCATTCTGCTCTTTCGCTGGTTGTTTATATGGCAGTGTGATCTCTTTCGGAACTGCACCATAGGAAACAAAAGCGTTTCTGTGTCAGATGGCAGCATTCAATCTTCATCAAATCCTTACCTTCCCGACTTGATTTGGACAGAACTGCACAAGAAATGGGATTTTTTCTGATTTCCTTGTGGTAAGAGCAATGCAAAATTGGACCTGGGGTGAAAAACATTATCCATGAAAAATGTCCGAAAAATGTGCGATATTTGCTCCGTTCGTTTATTTCAACTATAGATCACGGCTGCGTTGATTCCATGTGACGGAAATTCCATTATTCGCACTGAAACTAATGGATGCATCGAGAGTACGATCATTCCAGAATAATATCCATGAAGAGCCTTGTGCAAAAAGTCGATAAATTAGTAGGCAGAGTCGATCAAAAGACCAAAACAACGCGGAACATCTTAAATTACAGCAATCAATTCGGATAAAACGGAGCAAAATGAACACAACTGTATGGGCTTGCTGGCTTTCAGTGATGAACTTTTAATTTTGGTCGGACTAACTAACATCGTGAACTTGTTAAAAATTTACAATCATATCAGGCCAAACTTCCAATGAAAAACTCCACAACACGATAATATTGCATTCATCATCTGGAACGAAACATTTCACATGATGACTTTTTTGAAGCTTGTTGCGTGGGTTTTCGTCAAGTGAACAAAATTTCCGGAATGTAATTCTATGTAGATAGATACCAGCATTTGACAGAAGAGTTTACATTGATCGAGGATATGTTGTTGCTGCTCTTATGTAATTCAATGAAGATGGCATTTGACAGAAGAGTTTATATTGATCGATGATATATTGTTGCTGGTCTTATGTAATTCTATGAAACTAGCATTTGACGGAAGAGTTTACATTGATCGAGGATATATATTGTTGCTGGTCTTATGTAATTCTATGAAAGTGACATTTCACAGAAGAGTTTACATAGCGAGGATATATTGTTGCTGGTCTTATGTAATTCAATGAAGATGGCATTTGACAGAACAGTTTACATTGATCGAGGATATGTTGTTGATGCTCTTATGTAATTCTATGAAAATGGCATTTCACAGAAGAGTTTACTTTGATCGAGGATATGTTGTTGCTGGTCTTATATTTAGGTAATTCTATGAAGATGGCATTCGACAGAAGAGTTTACATTGATCGAGGATATATTGTTGCTGGTCTTATATGTAGGTAATTCTATGAAGATGGCATTCGACAGAAGAGTTTACATTGATCGAGGATATGTTGTTGCTGGTCTTATATAATTCTATGAAAATAGCATTTGACGGAAGAGTTTACATTGATCGAAGATATATTGTTGCTGGTCTTATGTAATTCTATGAAGACAGGATTTGACAGAAGAGTTTACATTGATCGAGGATATGTTGTTGCTGATCTAATGTAATTCTATGAAGATAGCATTTGACAGTAGAGTTTACATATCGAGGATATGCTATTGCCGGTCTTTTTAGGGGAGTGAAGGTGGTAATGGAAAAGGAAGTGAGGCGATGGATCGATAAATGATAGCAGTTACAAACATTTTTATCTGGAGGCAAAAATCTGAAAGAGATTATTGCTTAGTTTGATGATTATGAGTTTTAGTCTGGTTGGAATTAATGTTAATGGCATCGGGTGTGAAGAGGTGAATACGGTTATTTGTGCTCTTCCCAGTTTTCTTGCTGCCATTACATGAGAATTATTAACGCGAATCTCAAATATCAAATAAGCACTGTTCCTCAAAAGAAACTTAATGTCTCAGTTAAAGTACAGATATGCAACCGCAAGTCTTCAACAAAATATAGTTCGATTTCTCACACCGTCAAACAACCGTCAAACAACACAAACTCAAGCACGCGAAATAAACAAAAACCGCAAACAGCAGCAGAAGCTTCACTCATCAACATCCCAGATTTTATAAATTGCAAAGCTTTCACTCAACTATTAGACGAAACATGAACACTAAGACTAGACAGGCACTAGACACAACTGCAAATGTCAAGCAAAAAACCTCCAAATGAATTCGACGGCATTGTATCAACGAAATCCACTGGATCAGACAGTAGAACCTTAGAAGAAAAATATGTTTTGCAACAACCTGGAAAGCCCGTTGATTCCGGAAAAACAGCAAAAAATGAATTTCAGAAAGTAAAGCATCTGGTGATCGACGAAGAAATTATGATGTTAACGAGAAATATCAAAGTTTTTTTTATATATCCCGATATATTGGTATTTCCCAAACTCACAGCATTTTTCGCTTCCTCACCACATCATACCAACCTTGCTTTCAATGAAGCCGTTGCTAAGTAAAGTCCGAATGCGAGGAATACGATTCTGTGCAACAGGCGATGATGAATTATTGTTACTTCCTATTGAAGAATTATTGATTGAAGAAGAGCTCGTATCAGCATCAGTGCAGCTTCTCGTGGCGTGACTGTCGATTGTGGAGGTTGTGTTTCGAAATTTATATTTTGACGTGTTCCAACAGGGCCGAGAAAAGAGGTCAGGGGAATAAGACGGGTGAAATCAAATGAATTTTATGATCAGTAATAGCCCACCAGAAAAGTGGATATGTGCACATTTTTATTTAATCAATAGCTTTTGCCAAAACTTATCAAAAGAAGAATTTCACTTTTTTATCCATGCTTATTCAATTTAGTCAGCAGATTGCAAGCCATTATGAAAAAAAAGAATATGTCACATACAGTATAGTTGCAGCAAAAATACCTGCAATTGACAGATTACCAAACAGTCAGCCATAATGGCAATCTGTGAAAGAAGGCAGCCAAATTGGGACAAAATCTCCGTTGTGTCAGAATTGCAAAGCTCTTATTTACAGCGTAGTTTATTGTTTTGCTTTGAATTGAATCGTATTACGAAATATTGCAATTACCTACAACACGAAGGCAGTTTGATAAAAAAACTGAGCTTCGCGTATTTTCAGCGGATCAACTTCAGTTTTCTATTCATGCATCTAATGCGTGGACTTTAAAAAAATGTTTGAAAATATTTTTTGATGACTTTTCTGGTGTTGGAAAAATTTCCATTTGTATACAGCGATAGCAATGGTCCTGGGACAACCCCTGAATGGTGTCTAATTCTGCCTGTTGGAATTGTACGTTGCATAACTTGTCTTATCAGTCAAAAATAGGCGATTTAAAATCAGGAAATCAATTTCAAATAATGCAAGGATATTCACCACCACAACTTTGGATCCGACGAAATTCATTTTCGGCAGCTTTAAAATTGCTAATGAACCCGCATAAATATGTCAATTTCAATTGCACTTGTGCATTTTTCAAGGCTCTGAGTAATGATTTTCGGTCTATCATCTTTTTCACATCTTCCAGAGCTTGGAATTTACATCGGAGCATTTCTGGAAATTTCCACAACCAATTTTAGAAACATATCATGTTCTGTAATTTTGCTTTCGCTGCACTGTTCGTTCATAATTTCTCTTAACGCCAACACCGATGATTGTGACTGCCACATCAGCAATTGGTGCAGACTGAAAACTGTTAAATTTCTTTCCTGGTTTGGCTTTGATCTTCGTGGGTTTCAGTTTGGCACCTGAATGCTGCCATTAAAGAATACCATTTGGAGACGTAGACTATTTTTGGAGATTGGGAATAGACTGCGTATTAGAGGCAACCGCACTAAATAATTCTCTCCTGTCAGGTGGGTGTAATAAAGACGGACATCCCATTTAAAAAGCATGTGGAGGCAGGGGGATAGATTTTAGGACAAAGAGAGGAGAGATTCGTGGCCGCCAACAGAGGATGCATATTTTGCAACAATGGAAAAGGAATAAGCGTTTTGCATAGAAATGAAATTTTCCCAAGACAGCTCTATCTATTGAATTGACTAATGACAAAACGCTTTAAACGTATTTCAACCTGTTACAAGTGTATTGCGTTGAACCTGAGGGTGAGTTGCAATGGGGCATACGGCCGCCGGAATTCTCTCCTGTCAGCAACGTGGAAGCACAGGAGAGAACTCCCCAGTCTGCTATCATCGAGTTGTAGTTCCCCATAAGCTATGGAGCCTGAGTCTGAAAAGGTTTTTTTCAATTCGAGTTCTCGAAACGGCATCATAACATTTCAAATCTTTCATATATTTTTAGTACAAGAAAACAGTGGCGATCGAGCCTTTCGCCAAGGGGGAGGGGCGCCTGGAGTTTTGAGGCCGGAGGGTTCGAAGGGAGAGGTGCGAGAGCTCCCAGCGGGGGTCCAGGGGCAGTGCCCCGGCAAGGGGTTAAGGGGATGGAGAACCCAAAAAATGGAGCGTTTTGACAATATCGCATCCTCCAAAAATTTTTGAAAATCGGGAGTTCGCATGTTAACACTGAAGCATCGCAAGAGAAGTGCGCAGCGCAGGGCTGCGTGACTTCAACTGGCCGAGAACTTCACAATATCGAGCATGCTGTACTTCATGCTTTGTTTCTGCCCCAGAGGCGGAAAACAGGTTGACGCGGACATCAACTGTGGGAGCAACCTGGGTTTCATGCTTTGCTTCGCGTTGGTCAGCCGGAAGGATGACGGGCTTTACTAGTTATTTTGATGACAGTGAATGATATCACCCATTTCAGATGGGAGTGAGTTCAAGTTCAAGTGGTCCAGCAAGCCCCAGCTCTCGTGAGCCAGACGGTGGCAGCAAAAATTAAAAATAAAAAGACATCAAGAATACAAGTGCCACGGAATGGGCGAGCCAGATAAAATTAAAAAAATACATGGGAACACCAGTAACGTATCACGTCTCCGCTAGAACCCAGCAAGAGCGTCGTTCCTGGGACCCAAAAAAAAAAAAGAAAGAAAAGAAAAAAAAAAGAAAATAAAATAAAATACATATAACACAGAAAATGAAATGAGAAGTAGTTGGCTAGATTGCAAACGGACCTTCAGGACAGTCGAGAAAAGAAATGAGTTGGGTTTGAGGACAGGAACAAAGAGGTCTAGGACATCAGAGAAAGCAGGATTTCTAGCAGACAGCTAGACATCCTAAAGACGAAGAGGAAGAAATTTAGGACAGGACTGATAGAGTTTTAGGACAGCTAGAATAAAAGTGAAGGTCAAAGTTGTGATCCATAGAGGAAGAAAGTGAGCTGCTCGTCCTACGGCCCCGGCAGCAAGCGGGTATTCTGGCACAGACACCAGGGCCGGGCCGCCATTTCAGATGGGAGTGAGTTTTCAAAAAAATAAAAAAATTCACTCCCATCTGTTGACTGTTGTGTTCTTTGCTACTGTATTCACTGATTCAACGAGATGAACTGATTTTGGACCTCGAATCCAACACATGAAAATCATTCAACTGTTTTTGGTATTAGGAGATGGAATTCGCACGCAGACAGTATTGCTGTATCCAACTTTCTGAATTCATTTTCGTAGGAGTTTGAACCAAATCTCAGAGTGAGGAAATCAATACCGCACAACGAAAAAGCTACTTACAAATGCGATTTCTCGACTGAAAGAATGAAGATTTAGCAAGACTTTTTGTCGTCGCAACTGAAAACAAATTTTTCATATTTTTCTTGTCAAGTATCCTTGTCGGCTTTTTCGACTCATTGTTGCCGTGTTTGCATTTGTTCTTGTTGTAGCTCATTCTAAACGCGTCGATGTCATGCCATGTATTGTTTGCAAAAGATCTGAACTAAAGTTTAGTGGGGTTGTCCCTGGACTAGTGGAGATCTCTCTACATACGAGTATCTTTGGGCTATATACATTGTGCATAATAATTCAAAGAAAATTGGTTGAATCTGGTGGCACTTGAAATTTTTTGGGCTAGAAACCCTCGCCTGAGCACAAGACATGTGCGTGGTAGCTTGAAAAAATGGGACCGAAATCGCCGCTTCATCCATGAAATGTGTATCAAAAACAGATCGACCAGTCGCAAATTTGCCGTAAAGCACACAGTTCCCATTAAAACGACTTTTCTTTTGCTAGCCTTTGAAATTTGGGGTGTTTGTGATAAGTTGATGAGCATTTCATACGCCGTGACGTTGTTGCATGTATCAAGATTACTTTCATGCCAAGTGAGATGCATGAAGATTGTGTCATTTAGATCAAATCGTGTTCCTCATTCGCTATATAAGTGTCATTTACGCGATCTGTTTAGAAATTAACGATCTCCAAACGCCAGCCAAGTGATCAAACTCTAGAAATGTGAACTTTACAGCGCTTTATGAACGTGTCAGTTTTGAAGGTCAGTTGCTGAACTCACCACAATTGCTAAAGTCCGAAACCTTGTCTGTGTAGTACAGTCTTCATAGATTGCACACATCTAGGTACACGTAATATGCGTCATGCGCAGAGAGATTGCATCGAGTCAGCAACCACCCGAGAGGAAAGATATGATGATTCGTTTTTATTTATTTAGAGACGGTTTAAAATAGGTTTAGACAATGGTGTCATATGGGTTGACAGATGAATGATTGATGGCCTAGAGTAATATGTGTTGATCTAAATAGTTGATTTCAGAAAGTTAAATGGTTTTAGCAGATAAGTGACTAATAGTTTAGACAAAGATTCCCGTGATCTAGATCGATGGTTTTGGAATGGACGCTGATGACAGTTTTTCTTTAGAGCATCGTGATATCGTCCTCAAAACAAATGACGGTCACTTGACTTCTGCTTGACGTCGCTACCAGAAGTACCAAGTGGCACATGCAATAGCACATCCCCGCCTTCATATGCTGACTTCACCTAACCAGGCTAACACCGAGATTTTAGAATATTTCTGCCTTGTTCTATGCCCAATACTTTCCAGCATATTCTACGAAATTGATTATATGGGACGGAAGTTTGCCAGTTTTTTTCGTTGCGTTTCTTTTTCAAAAACGATCATGTCTATTTTCAACGTCTAAAAATTCCGCCGAATTTCTTTCCTTTCGCATCTCAATTTTCTTGTGAGGATAGGCTTTAGTCAAGGGTAGGGTTGGGATTAGGGTAGGGTTCCGATTAAGATTAGATTAGGGTTTGGTTACGGCTAGATCAAGTTATCTTGGGTTATGGTACGTTAGATTCATCGATCTCCGTCTTATTACGTGTCAGACCTTTCGAATATTAGACGTTATTTCCGCAACCCGATTCGATTAATTTTTATCCCGACGTGCTGGTCGAGTGGGATTGACACAACAGCCTGCGGAGAGTTTTGGAGGATTTGCTTTGCAAGAGAATACTGCTGTTTGCGAATATCGTACCCTGCCAATAGAGGCAGCCGAGCATTGGAAGAGGTTCCCCAAGAAGCTGAGATTGGCGGCTGCGGCGGCACACAAATCTGTGTAAATGGTAAGCAATAAAAACGTCGCAACTTACACTCTGGATAGCCTGAACTCTGGGTCATGACCCTTCGGCACCACTGTTGCAGCCCTCTCAAAAATCACCCACAATACCCAAGCTTGCACGGCGTTGTTGGAAATCATTGCCCCCGAGGCTTAAAGCTGGAGAAAGAGCGAAACAACCCTGGTTTTTCGTAGACAAATTTAGCGTGCAAAAAGATGTACAGGTTGTAAGAGAAAGAAAAGGTTGCTTCGAATAAATGTAGAGGTTTAGTTATACCGTGGGATTTTCAAAATACAGCGCCATTTTTGCCTTGTTCATGGATGTTCATGGCACAGTCACAAGTGGAACAAACGGCGAAAAGACTTTTGGCTGCAGACGGGTTTGCGATGGATAGAATTTTCAAAGATATGACAAGAGCCTCTGCGACTGCGGTGTGCAAATTTCTTTTAGAATATCTTGTACCTGAATGACGCCCAAATAAATGTCTAATATGACGCCAAAATGATTGAATGCGTCATCAAAGTCCTTTGTGTCTTAAAAATTTCTCCCAAATCAGTTCTCAGGCCAGTTTGTAATTTGCTGCTGTCATTGGCGCAAATCACATATTTACACCTTGGAATCATCAATCGATCAATCGTACATACAGGCGAATGGAAGATGCTCTAAATCTCCAAGGTTATTGAAGGACGAATATTTGGCTGAAGTGTGTCCCACTTCTGTTTTTCCTGCTATTTTCCTGCTTTGATTTGAGCTCCTCGACTGGCTTCAGACCATTCCATCTCAATTTTGTCTCAAAACCACCCTCCATTTTGACCGCGAGTTTTCAGCTCCCAATCTGTTATATCGACTGCAGGGATTCATGAATTCATGAGTGAAACTCGCGATCAAGGTCGAAAGAATTTGAAGACGTCCCAAAAACGACATGCAGCCCGGCACGAATTGACATTAAGTATTTCCATATCAAGAATAAACAAGTGTTAATTGTATTTATACGAGAAAAAGTCAATCAGTATTTCCTACAGAAATTCGAAGGCATAATTCACTTCCACTTGAAAGGAGCTGACTTTTCTTCTCATTGCTGGTGCGTGTTGCAGATATTTGGACGTTTGGGTTTCAAATGTTAGGTGTGAATTCAGGCTAGATTCAGTTGACATTTTAGATGGAAGGAAAACATATTTTATTGTGGAAAAACTAAACAAAGAAGGAACCCCGTTATTGACTCCGCCTCCATTGATGTGAGTTGTCGACAGACTTTATCTTTGTTGTGTATAGACTCCATGTCATCTTCACCTAAAATACGTATAGATGTCATATCACTTTTGATATCACTCCAAGTTTCCCTGTTATCTCCTGCTTCACCTTCCGGCGATTACCGATGATTTTGCTTCATAAGAACTGCTGATTCGAACGCATGCCTTGAGGAGGATTCGACGGTCGTGTGGTTTTGTTCTATCCTCAACATCATAGAATCCTCATTAACAATGCGTAGTTCCACAATCAGTCCTCGTGGTAATTCAAGTTCTATCCAAATGCCCGAAGTTCCACTCTTCACTCAAATGAACTGATTTCCCTGTTATTGCTCTGATTCACGTTTTTACACTTCTGTTAAAAACGTGGTTTTACACGTTTTCCTCGTTTAAGGTGTGAAGGCCATCTACTTTGAATAGACATTGACAGCGTTTCTCCAAAAAGAAATCTCGTGGTAGATCAAACTCCATTGAATTCAACATCCTAATGCGGGAATGGAAATGACTCATTTCCGTGTTTATCCTCTGAGTAATGTTTTCACACTCGTGCCGAGAAAATGCTGAAGTTCCCATTCATTAAAAATTTGAAATTAATTCGAGCAGCAGTATCGTGAAAATTACAATTACCAGCGTTTTGCGTCAATTGGGTGTTCCCGACACATCTAGTAAGTCGAAATTTTGGCGAATTTTTGGAGTAAAAAAACATTTCGCGACAAGAAATCTCGAGTTTTAATTCCATGTCTTCGTGTCTGGACTCCGCTAAAATGAATGTGTCTGTCTGTGACTCGACGAGTGTCTTAAACAGCACAAAGAAAGCAAACTTTTCAGTGGGTGTCTCCTCTTTACGCAGTAGTTGCCTATGTTTATTCGTTTTCCCTTTTCCCAGGATCTTCCCAGGATCATTCTGCATATAGCCATTTTATTCTCTGGGAGACCGCTGATGTTTTATTAGGCAAAATGTACTGGAACCGTCACTTTGCTACGTAACTGGGGGTTAATGGTTAGAAATGATTTTTATCATCTTGTTTTAACCATGTTGACATCCTGACTGTTTTTGTTGCAAACAAGAAAAAGTGAGAGCTTTGTTGTGACGCTTTACTTCCACAAGTTGATCCTTAAGACCGAACTGAAATCAAAATTGAGAGAGAGAGAGAGAGAGAGAGAGAGAGAGAGAGAGAGAGAGAGAGAGAGAGAGAGAGAGCGAGAGAGAGAGAGAGCGAGAGAGAGAGAGAGCGAGAGAGAGAGGAGAGAGAGAGAGAGAGAGAGAGAGAGAGAGAGAGAGAGAGAGAGAGAGCGAGAGAGAGCGAGAGAGAGAGAGAGAGAGAGAGAGAGAGAGAGAGAGAGAGAGCCGAAATTATCAGCGATCGAAGTGAGCGTCATGATCACATTTAGCCCACATGCGTAACAAGCGATGTATCTCCCAAGAAAGATATAGAGAGAGCAGAGATCCAGAGCAAGGGGGCGACAGCACGAAGAGAAGAAGAGAGCTGGAAGACTATAAGACTATAGACTGGAGACTATAAGACAAGCTCAAAGACTCAGGCAACCAGCCCGCCCACATTGAGCCCAAATTGCGCAACAAGCGATAACTGAAGAACAACTACAGAAAGAGAAGAGAGTGCTGTTCGAAGAGCAGGCAAATAAGAACAAACGCCGTCTGCTCGAAGAATCGCAGCCATCTTGCTTTCCTTTGCTCACGCCGAGTACGCCCTCATTGTCGTCCGCTGAAGAGTACATCGAAATCGAAGAAGAGAAAAGCTCAAAGGGTGCCAACGTTGGGTCGGCATTGCCTAACAGTGATAGCTCGCAAGGTAATATAATCTGCTACAGTTGAATGTGATCTTTATCAATAACAACAAGAACGGAAGTGTTTTATCTGAGAGCAAAGAGCAAACCAGAACAGAATTAGCCCATGAACCTAACCCACATTGCGCCAAAATGCCGTTAACCTCGTCCACCTGAGACACATCTCCATCACCATCAATAGCAAAAGAAGCGAATAGCTCTGCATCAATAACAATAGCGAGATAACAGAAGATTAGCTACCTCTGTCCTAAAGAGTAAATCGAAGAGCAAAGAGAACATATGGAAAAAGTAAAGAGCCAACATTGATCCCATAAAGAGCCCTCATTGCTCCAAAGTATCAAGAACAGCCGGTAGAATAGAGCGATAAAGAAAAGTACGGAATCGTTCGCGCAAAAGTAATATAGGGTGAAATATGGGGTGTCTTTCGACGATACAAATACAGGGTGCTCATCTTCCCCCACCCGAGTCTCCTCCGTCTAAACCTTAGTCTCAACCGGTAACAACAACAGATGAAGAGAGAGAGAGAGAGCACAAGTGATGTGATGACGTTATCAGAGCACTCGACAACAAGAGAAATATCATTCAAACAAAAGCAAAAAAACAATTTCTCGTTTAGGATGGTTCCTTAGCACAGTTGTCGTCGATAATTAACTTCCGGTTCACTTTCTGTCCATTTCCGGTCCACTTCAGAACCAAATCCGGTACACTTTAGGTCCTCTTCCGGACTACGTCCGGTTCATTTCACGCCAAGAATCTGTTGGCACTTCCGGTTCCTGTTCCCGGTCGAGTTATCGATCCGTTTTAGGCTCCAGTTGAGTAACCACGGAAAGACTGCATTCGAGTAAGGTTCCAGATTTGAATGAATTTTGGAAATGCAAACAGCAAAAGTATTACGAACTTTCTTGGATTTACCTGACATGAGAAACTGCTAAACATGGCAAAATACCCGTATTACTCGAACCAATGGGAAGACGCTACGACAATATAATGTCGCTGTAAATAGACCTATCTTTTGATGGGCTGCCAAACTCCGTTCAAATTAAAGATACACTTAAAGTACACGTCGAATATAAAGAAGGAGTAAAACCTTTTAAATCTATGCAGTTCACTCCCGTCAGTAGCCAAGTTTTAAATACGGAGCCATTCTGAATACCCTGGCCATAGGCGATTTTTTCAGAGTTTTGAAGCACGGGGCCATGTAATTCCCCATTTCGCATGCGCCGCAAAACACATTACACCAAGGAATGCATTTAGCGGCGCTTACTAGATGGGGAATAACATTGCCCCGTGCTTTAAAAGTCTGACAAAAAACCCTATGGCCCGCGTATTTTGAATGTTCCCCATTCCCCATGCGCTAATTATTTAAAATACACGCAGTGGAACTTACCGTTCACTGTGTAGTGCACAACCAGGACAAATGCAGCAAATGATCAAGATCAAAGCCAGAAGCGCAAAAATGACAGATAGAACGACAAGTATCCATATTAGAACTCTATTTTCTTCGTGATATTCGCGCTGAAATACACAATAAAAACACGTCTATGAATTTTTTGAAGTTCCCTTCTTAGAGTTTTGTTGTTTTTTGCGTTTTGTTTCTCGCTTGCCATTCACGTTGGGTGCAAGGTTGCTTTGATTTTGTTTCGTTTTCTTTCTTTCCGTAACGTTTTACTGCCATCTGCGTTGATCAGGCGCATCATATCGGTTGGGGATGCAGAACATAATGACAAAATGACAGAAGACAGGGTATAGTTGCAACAGAAAGTACGATACTTGCATGCTATTATTCGAAAACACTTGCAAGTATTATATATCAACGTGAAACAGCAAACGCAACCTGTGTCACTTCCAACAGGACCAACTTGCAACAGCAAGCACAACTTACTCGTACTTTACGAGTACGTTTTGATATACTATAGAAACTTAACAACAGCCAGCACTCCTACCAGCACTACTTTTTACTACAGGTCACTGAAAAAAGACCAAGTTGGAGCGGTTAGCTCTGCTTGTGCTGCTGCTAAACGTATTTGAAACTTCCAGCTTGCTTCAACAAAAAAATCATACAGTGTGATTTTTGTGCTGCAATATCAGATCTACTACAGATCAGCATCGAATTTTATCCAACATCCGATCGGCCAATGTGGCCCGTCATTGGCTACGAGGTTCTTCTCTGGTCAATCTCACTTTTTTTCTTGGTCCCTGTTTCCCCATCTTTTCTAGGCCTCTGCTGGCTTCTCTGAAATTTTTTCAATATAACTCTTTCGATCGTTAAAATTAAATTGGAACAAAACAAAATGAGAACTTAAAATGATTCAGAACAAAATTACCACGATTGGTGAAAATGCATCGTTGATATCACTAAAATCTGTCCCATTAATCAGACTGAGCTGCATTCTAACTTCATCCAAATTCACAACAGAATGTAAGGAATACTTCACACTTGTCTTCACAATATTCCTGAAAAAAACATCATTAAAACAATTGTTTTTTTTATCATTATTTCACGCATTACAATAGCAATCGTGTTTTAATTACGGGGTATGTTTTTCACTGTGAGATGTTACTCAATTCGCATCAACTGAAAATCACAAAAGGAATCCCTTGGGCTCTCAAGGATGCTTGAATAGAATTCGACAGTAACGGTTAGCGCCATGTACATACCGTATCAATGCGGGTAATACCTTTGCTAATGTCACTGGCAATGAGGACATCTACTTCATAAAGGACACAGTGAGAATGAGTTCCCATAAAAATCACTGAAGTATGAAAACAACGTTCACTCAGTAGTGTCGGCAGCTCAAACAACATAGCATATTTATACATTCCACAATGATTTTATATTTTTTATACATTTTTGTGACAACTACAGAACATAGGATGTCACAATGGATGAATAAGTCATCTATCGCCTGACAGCGAAGGCCATTTCGATGCCTTCGTGCCTACAATGGCACGCATGTCCTGTCCCTTTTCTTGTCTCCTCTTTGCTATATCTCCTTCCGAAATTATGACCAACCTATTCTTTCCCAGAGAAACGGCATCTGAATGAGAAGTCGCACCGCCAAATTCCTCGCCAGCAACTGACAATGGCAACGGTGTAATTGAATCAATGGTCACATCACCTCCAACAGCAGCTGACAGAATCCTCTCCAGTGCCTGATGATTGTTTGGATCAGTCAGATCAGCTCTTGTTGGAATTATAAAGTCGATCTTTCTAGTAGCAAAGTCCTGATAATAAATGGTGACTGGAACTTCGGCTGACATATGCGGCAGGCCTGCAATCGGAGACGATAAGGGATTTTTTAAAATTAAAAGGATTACACTCTAAACGCTCACCAGAAAAAGCTGCCAAGACGAGCAGTAAACAAAAAAAATTAAATGATAAATATCAATAGCTGGTATTAGGTTTTGATGCTTGTCACTTCTAATAAACCTCAAAACCTAATACCAGCTATAAACATGCCTTCTGCGAGTTTCAAAACCATTCATAAATATCAATATTCAGCCAGAGTTGCTTTTATCTGCCACCTCAATTTTTCGGAAGTATTCTTACCCAAGTCATATGCTCTTATCGTCAGGGATATGGAAGTTTCCATGTTTTGATCGACGTTTGATTCACTCCGTGATGCTGGAGGCTCTATTGGTTCGAGAACTGTTAGTTCACCTGCAACGAGAACAACAGTTATTCTCTACAAGACTGATTTAGAACATTTAGTTTTTAAAGTTTTGTTTCATTTCACTCATTTTATTTTATACATTTCGTTTTGTCTTCACCTTCCACGAGTATGCCTGTTCAAAGATGAACTGCACGTACTACAAATATGCGTGCTATTCTCTGTTCCAAGTTGACACCATTACTGACAACGGCATTCGCCAGCTTTATTTCATACCAGGATATTTCATCAACAGAATATTAAAATTTAACCTACACCAATAATATTGTGCTTTGAGAAGGCTTCGTGAAGCACCGAAAACGCATTCCGACTTAAAATGGAAATATTCAGCACGGTGACCAAAAATGATAAACGTCAATGATGACTGGTTCTCAAACCATCCGACGTCCAAAGTCCACATAATGAATGATCCATTGTTTTAAATGTAACCGATGCACATCCGATATATTTCCGAGCACCTAAATGCCAAATTTTGAATAAACTCATGGGCTTATTCCCGATCCGGAGATTGTCCGGATTTACGAATAGAGCATAGATTTACGAGTGACTATGGCACTATGGCATCTCTAGATAAACGAGTGACGCGATTTTCAGGTGAGGAGGGTGAGCGTATCCTGAAGTTGTAACGCGTCTCCGAGTTGCGTAGTTCGAAGTCACCGATTTCGTTTTGCGCAGCAGAGGAATACGTCTCCATCTGCCCTTTGAAACATCAAAGCCTCTAAGAATATTCACATGTATGGGACATATTTTTGATATTCAGTTCTGGATAGCAGCTACATACGTTACACAATCTCCGACGATCGGCGATCATTCCTTATGAAGCCATCCAAGTATTGATTTCGGTTGTGTTCAATTACTTTTGCCATACCATGCGTCCGCTACCTTATATCCATTCTGTTGACTATCTTTACTCTTTTCATTTCAAAGCTTGCATTTTGTCACCATTGATTTCATTGAGGTGTTGACATGTTAATGACATTCTGTGCTGATCCAAACAAGTGCTTTTCCCATCATTACCTATCAACTCTCTCGAAAGGTAAACTGCAGAACTCTAATGAGAAAACATTGTTGCGTTATTGAGTCGTTAGCAGACAACAGAAGAGGGCGCTTTTCATTTCTTGTTGGCAGACGACCAAATGCCGCAAGTCAAAAAATGTTCCTCTGTTTCCAGAAACAATTCCAGATTTTTATGAAAAACAGGAAGATTGCTCCCCAGGATATAATCTTCCGGTCCATTGGCAATTTGGCACTGAACCATTTCCCATTTTAGTGGGTTTCACGCGCAGTTTTGAGTGTCCTTAGCCAGGTGATGTGCATGGCCATCATTCTCTATATTCGCTTCCGTTTCCGGCAGAAGTAATTGCAGAGATTGAAACAACCTTCATGGTCGGCGGCGCTAATCAAAGGATTGTTTGCGGACTTTGTGTGATTTTACCGCGATTGTTTCAAGCGTTTCCGTTCCAGGAAGCAGATAACTGAGAGAGCTCGGGATGCTCAGCAGGACAACCCATACAAGGTCTGCGCTGCTTTCCTGGAATTCTTGGGAAGCCCTCGCAAATCGCAATTGCATCGATCGTTTCCAGTTCCGGCCAAATTTGAATAAATAGTAAGATTTTTAAAAATACCGAGTTCTCGTATTTGCCAGTCAGTTCTCTTTCTGAGTTTGTTTCAACAGTAACCAAGATCACAACACTTGATTTTTTTTCTTGCCTGATTCTTTGCATTCGTGCCAATCAGTGCCGTCAACTTCTGTCTTTTGAGAAAACTCCTTATCACGAGAAAGGAGGTAAGTCTGTGACTTCTCTTAGGTTAAATGCAATAAAATTTCCGATGTTAAATTACACGTATCTGAAAATGTTCGACAATCCTCAAAAATTCACACAGTCAAGAATCAATTTACTAAAACATTTATGAGAATTTTCAGTGCAAAAATTTTGCGAAATATTTTTCAGTGATTTTTCCAAAAAAGGTGATTCTCTATCCATTCAGATAAAGTATTTTTTGGTTCAGTCTGAAGGATCTCAACTTGTGGTCAGCCTGATGTTGTTTTGCCAGACATTTCTTTGAATGCTTTAATCGGTGGATAATCTGCCATTCAGAAAATCTTGATCATTCTCCAACTCCCGAGTTTGACGTTTTCAGTTCTTTTTCGGAAATCAGTTCAGATTGAAACTTCTCTGGCATGAATGCTAACGTAAGAAACAAATTTGAGTCCAAGAATGACGTGTTGAAATTCCTATTTGTTGTTACCATTTTCCGAAGATTAAATCTTTCTGTGCGAGTGGAGCAGATAACGTTTGTTGACGAGCATGTCCATTTTGGGCCAAGGGCTGCCGTCGGTCACCACATCGTGCCCCTCAATGTGTCTTTACAGTTTCTGAGGATACCTGGACCCCGATTTCTGACCTTACCTCTCAGAGCATCCAGTCACTGGTAAGGAAGCCAAAGATCATTATATAGGTGGAATCTGAAAAGGGCATTCAACCTCCCGCAGTCTCAGAGCAGAAGAGACAAGATTTCGAAGATTGTTCCATCTACCTATTCAAAATTTGGGAGCACCAGCACAAAGTGTTTAGTTTAGTGGCTTGAAAGTTTTTATTACCCCTTAATTAGTGTTGACCTCACAGAAAATGACGAGCTTGAACGCTGAGTCTCGATGAGTGGACTATTCCCAAAGTGTTTGTTGTTATGTGAATAACACTTTTTTGCAAGTCATTTCTCAAAATCAGTGTGCAAATAGCACAAAGAATTATAAATTACAGTGATAAACTTAAATCATGTTTCAATAAATTGATTAAATGGCGCCAGAACAAATTTCTCCGGTTGAAAATGTCTGAAACAAAAACAAAAAAACTTGTTTGTTAATTCCATTCTTGATGGTATACTATCAGGGCTTATCTCCTGACGGGTAGCAAATTAATCAAATAGCGCCCGAATATAAAAAAAACTTTGGTTGATTTTTCAGAAAAAAAAATAAAAAAATTGATATCATCCTTCTGTGTGCGAAGTCAACCAAATTTGTTTTTGTGTGTGCGGAGCACGATTCTTAACAATGGCAATTGAAAGGTCTCCTTTCCCCTAATCGTCAGAGAAGGCACAGTCTCACTGCAGTGAACAATCCGATTCTGGGAAGTCGTGGGTTAAATGATGAAGATGCAGCCCAAACTGACACTGGGGAAGGTGGTGGCGACAACGCAGTTGAACCGATTGGGGTCAATCCGAATGTGGTCGTGGAAAACCGCACTGCTGACATTGAATCCAAATTTTAAATGAGTCTTTTCGCTCAGGCGAAACTTTCTGATCAGCTGACTACCAGTCTGATGGCCCAATGCCACACTCTAATCCACATGTCTAAGTAATCAGATTCGAAATCCATTTTCTTTTGACAGATTTATCCGGAGTTACTCACTGATTATTCCGTGCTGGCAGTGCACCAATAGGAAAGTGCGGGTGGACAACTTGAAGGAGTCAATATGTGGTGGCCATAATTGAAGTTGACACCACTTCTGTTAAATACAGCTCAAAATTGATAAAAATGTAATTGCTCAACAAGTGCTGCCATCTAGGGAATAAAAGATAACCTGGGTATATAAAATAATTTACGGTTTTCTTCACTTTCGTCACTGAAATATTTGCATGAAATAAACGTAAATTTTACGCAAATTTTACGGAAATTTATTTCGGAGGAATTTGAGATCGAATTGTAAGGAAAGCGTAAACAAACCATTAGAAATCTTACATTTTACACATTTACGGTATTTTATGATTTTCTTGTGCTTTTCTTACACTCTCTGCTTGCCGGGAAGTCACAGCACTTCTTAACTGATCTGTGGAGGACTCTTTTGCAAACAAGGTGGCATAAGACTGTTTGACGCAATTCAAAAATGCTGACACAACAGTTTCGAAAATTTTACGAAGGCCTTAACTACAACGTGTGATCATTCATGAGAATTCGGCAGACGTAGGCCTATGCTGGCTGTTATAAAACGACTGAAAACACGGTAGTTGCTTTTCATGATCAGGCGGGACAGCATTTCTAATTGTTTGCAGGTGGCTCCTATTAAACGCATTTTATCACAAATCTGTGCACGCATCGTAGTTGGTTTGTATGGGTACAATTATGGTTTGTCGCTCTTCATCAGCGACATTTCATTCGGAGCTTGGCACCGATCGAGCTGGCTGTGTGCTCCGTGATCTTGCTTTTCTCTGTTGGCGAGTTGGTTCTTCGTCCAAATCGGTTGTGTCTGCCTCGATTGTCGTCTCGTCAACCTCTGTAATCCGGAAAATCAAGAGATCTTGGATTGGAGTGGTAAACACAGAGTGTTCCATTTTGGACCGCAATTGAACTTGGTGCATTGTCTCCTTCCAGTTTTATCTGGTCTTGGCGTCAAGCTTGACCATGGCCCCTAAGATTAAGGGACCAAGCAAATCACCTGTGGCTTCCAAGTCGACAGTGGAGTGGTGTATCCTTGGATGCCTGTTTAATCGGAGAGACAATTCCGATCCTGGATCAGACATGCTCCAGTGTTCGCTCTGCGAGGACTGGTTTCATTTTAAATGTATGAAGATCCAGATCAAATCCAAAGTACACTACTGGGTCTGTGCTTCCTGCACTGAAGAGCAACGCAAGGTTCTGCACGCTGCGAAGTCAATTCCATTGTTGGAGAAGTCAGTCACCGACCTTAGAGTCATCTGCTGTGACCTTCAGAAGAGTACCAGTATTTCCAATCTGGTCGAACGTGTCTCCATTGTGGAGACTCAAATCAATGCTTTTGCTGAAGCATTTGGGCAACCCCAACAAGCAAAATCATTTGTTGTGCAGGATACTCCATCTTGGGCGTCGATTGCGGCATCCCCTTCTGCATTGCCGGACTCGACCAATTTGTCAGGTGGCATCAAGGATCCCAGGTCTAAACCATCTCAGCCTGCAGCAGCAGCAGCAAAGCCCGCCCAGAAAACTCCTAAAAGGGCTGACAAACCGTCGAAAGCAGTCGGCAGTGAGGCCAAGATGACCCAAGCGTTCCAGTCAAAGCAGCATCCGCTTGGTTACCTCCCAATGCAGGATACACGCAGGCGTCCTCGTTTCCACCGAATCAACGGCGACAAACTCGCGAGTTCTCTTCTGTTGGGCGACTCACTGGTTAAGCACACTCATTCACGGTTCGCTCCAAAGAAAATGCGAGTGCTTTCATCGCCAGGTGCCACTTCTGGCGATCTGTTGCATTTGCTGAAAGTTCGTCCAGTGCTCAACCCCAGCTTGCGAAAGGTGGTCATTCAAATCGGTCGAAACGACCACGATCAGGGTCTCTCGTCTGAAGTTCTGTTTCGCAACGTGGTTGAAATAATTCAACTCTGTCGTGAGAAGGCACCATCAGCTGAAGTGTTCTTCTCGGCCATCATAACAAAGCGTGACTTTGACACTCAGGCTCTCTGGCGAGTTAACTCCAAGTTGAAGGAACTGTGCAGAGAAAACGAAGTGCGTTTCTTCGACTTCAACATTCGGTTCTCGCATCGCTTCTGGGCTGCGGACGGTTCGCATCTCAGTCAGCTGGGTAATACCAGATTGGCCCACTGGTGTTGCGAAACATCGATCCAGACGACGACGACGACGAGTCAGGTTGGCCTTCAGATGAAGTAAATCTCATAAATTTATGAAGTGTCGGCAGTGCAGCTCAAATTCTTCCGAAAGACCCTGTCATCGTAATGTTGTATTTGTTCCTTTATTTGTGCTGCCATAGTCACGAAAATTCCTTTCACTTGTTTATGTTATTATATTTTGTGTACTCGCCCTCTTGGCTTCGGCATCATTGGGGTCAAATTCGGCAAATCTTGCAACTTGAGCAGGCAATCCGCTTTTCCCAGCTGCATTGGCTCTTTATTGTATTGGATCTCCTGAGTGGATACTGGTTTTTCTTTTTCTTCAAGTGCATAAAGGAGGGATCGAAATCACACTTTAATCCTGCCTTCCTTCCTTTTTCCCAAGCCGAGCGCACTCTGGCCGAGCTACAAAACATACCAGCTGGCAACTTTGCTGGCAACTACAGCATCTTGACTCCTCGGTGTGGTGCTATTGCTGGGTCAGAGGTCATTGCCACCCAAATCTTATCCCGGGAGGATTCCTTTGAGCCTGTTGAACCATTCACAAGAAGGGTTGAGGATGAACGTGCCACCATTCCGTTGCAGTCTCCTGCTCTTTCTTCTTCTAAACATTTAGCCGCATCAGCATCTGGGGTGCCCATTGTTGAATGTATTGGCGCTCATGGGCCCTTGGAGCAGGGTAAACTGATTGATTCTTGTTCAAAAGCATTTGATTCTGCTTCCGCTCCTCGTATGATTCCCATTCCTGATCCGTGCAGAAACTCAAACCCACGCAATTCAGGCCTAAAGGTATACCTGCCGTCTTGTAGCAATGGGTATGGCAATAAAGACCAAAGCAAAAATCATCTGTGTGTAAAGTCCCCTCAAAGAAAGGATTGCGGATACAATTTGGAAAGCATTAAAATTATTTATGCCAATTGTCAGTCACTTTGCTCTATTAAGAAGCAGACCGATTTGAATACTTTAATTGCTGATACTGGCGCAAAAATAATCTTTCTTGTAGAAACTTGGTTAAATGATTCGTATTTTAATTCGGAACTGTTACTTGACGACTTTGCTCTCTATCGTCGTGACAGATTGACCGGTCAAAAAGCTGGAGGAGTCCTAGTGGGCATCCACAAATCTATACGAAGTCGGGAGTTGCGAACAGACCAAGTTACTCACGTTTCCACTGAAATAGTCATGTGTGCTGCCGAGGTTGATGGCAAGGATAGGTGGTGTAATTTGGTTTGCTTCTACAGCCCTCCGAACTTAGCCAACGTCCAAGTAAATTTTTCTGACCTGTATAATTCTGTTTTATATGCTATAAAAGGAGCCTCAGGAAGTTGCCTTCAAAATGTAATTATATGCGGTGATTTTAATGCGCCTGGAATAAACTGGCTAACACTAAGTCGAGAAAGTGGTCAGGCAGGTCCTACTCTAAGGAAGCACTGTTGCTCGATATTGTCAATGAATTCTCCTTGAAGCAATTGGTTTCATCGCCCACTCACTTCTCAAATAAAGGCTCTGGAAACATACTTGACCTCGTTCTTACAAATCTTGAAGACGACTTTAAATGTGATCATAAAGTCATTCCAGGAATATCTGATCACGAAGCGATTTTTCTTGATCTTACCTGTTCGAAAGTTGTCAGTGTTACAACCCAGTGTAAGTTCCTGCAGTACGATAAAGCTGACTGGACTCAGATTCGTTACAGAATATTAGGTGCTTTCTCTACTTTCGCCCGTGTCCACCAGGATAGAGATGTGAATGAAAACTGGGCTATTTTGAAAAGCATGCTTCTTGAAGCTATGAATTCTATCCCCTCAAAGAGCAAAGCGAAAAATTCCAAATTCCCATGGGTTAGCAGAGAGCTCCGAATACTCCTTCGTAAGAAGAGACGTCACCACTCCCTTTGGAAAAAACAACCTTCAAACAAAGTCTTACGTGAACAATATACGAGATTGAGATCACTTTGCAATAACCTCCATAATGACCTCTACAACGATTTTATCACGGAGACCTTGGACTCCCATCATTCTAGAGACTTTTGGAAATATATCAAGTCACGTAAAACTGGACCAGCTATTCCTCCTCTTGTTAACGAAGACGGTGCCATAATTGAAGATTCTCAGTGCAAAGCTGAAATATTAAACTCTTCCTTCCAAGCCAATTTCTCTAATCAACTCCCAGGGGGAATTATCCTACTTTTGTTGTCCCAGAAAACATTGCCGATATGCCGCCAATCGAAATCGACGAGGTTGGTATTTCTAAACTTCTTTCACAGATTGAAGAGAAAAAATCAGCTGGACCCGACGGAATTCCTGGCAAATTAATAAAATATCTTTCCAAAGAGCTCGCACCATTCGTTACAATATTATTCAAGCAAATACTTTCAAGTGGTGTCTTTCCAAATGACTGGAAATGTGCTATTGTTGTGCCCGTTTTCAAAAAAGGAAAATCTAGCGATCCCAAAAATTATCGCCCAATTTCACTAACTTGTATTTTCAGTAAAATATTTGAGCATGTTATATGTACGAATGTTATGTCTCACTTGGACTCCTTTTCATTCTTTAGCCCGCACCAACACGGTTTTCGAAAGGGCTTTCTTGTGAGACGCAACTTGTATCCCTGTTGGACGATCTAGCTAGGGGCATGGATCTGCGCAAAATCACGCATGCGGTATTCCTCGACTTCCAAAAGGCATTTGACAGAGTGCCGCATGATTTGCTCTTGCACAAATTACGACATTTAAATCTTTGTCCGAATGTTCTAGCAATTTTCCAATCGTTTCTATCCCTTCGATCACAGCGAGTCCGCGTTGGCTCTGTTCTCTCTGGCAGCGTCTCCGTCACCAGCGGAGTGCCACAGGGCAGTGTACTTGGCCCTCTGCTCTTCATAATTTATATCAATGACCTTGTAGCTGGCACTTCAAGCAAGATTCGCCTTTTTGCTGATGACTGCCTGGTGTTCAGGACTATTGAAGGTGATGACGACCTATTATTCTTACAAACTGACTTGAACACAATCGTTGACTGGTGCAAAACATGGAAAATGGATTTAAACATTGACAAATGCAAATCCATGCAATTCCATCGTTTGACACACGCCCCAGCGTGCGACTACAACATTGATGGAACCAAACTTGAGTGTGTCTCTAGCTACAAATATCTTGGTGTAACAATATCTGAAAATTTGTCATGGCGAAATCACATTGAAATCATCAGTGCCAAAGCAAATCGGATTTTGGGCTTTGTAAGGCGCACCTTTTCCCATTGCGAACCTAGCTCCAAATTATTAGCATATAAGTCTCTTGTGAGGCCAATTTTGGAGTATGCGTCCTGCGCATGGGATCCATATCAAGTTGGGGATATACTCCTACTTGAGGCCGTCCAGTCAAGAGCCGCTCGTTTTATCAGCAACTCATATGCCCGCACCCGTAAGCGTTACACAATTAAAATTAAACCTGAAACTCCCTTTGCTTGAACACCGTCGCAAAGTACATGTCGATGTTCCACCTTCTTTACAACAACCTATTCATACGAGTTCTTTCCGGAGAGATGGCAACAACAACCTGGGATATAAAATACCTGAGGCTTTATCGCGCAGTTCTCCGATGAGAGATGCTGCGAAATCCAATTCCAATTCCATCTAGTCGTCCCTATGAATTGTAGGCCGCAATGTAAAGATACAAATGCTCCATACTATGAGCTCTTACTTTTCCCCGCAATAAAAACTGGAATGTTCTTCCTGATGCCATTGTCCGGTCGATTTGTCACGACACATTTTTAAGAATGTTGAACTGCTGTATTTTGTTCATAAACTTTTCGCATCAATTTTCATTGTGTAATTGCTTGTTATAAATAGTTTTTAATTTTGATATTGTTAGTTATAATTATTAACCGCCAAACTTTGTATTTGTGGTTATTAAAATTGATTGATTGATTGATTGATTGATTGATCAGGAAGACCGGAAAAAGTTGTTATCACCACGTTGAAATGCGACAAGTATCCCCTGTTGCATTAAATGATTGCATCAAAAGGAATGAAAATCCACAAAGTTGACGCTCTTCATCTCTTCTCTGGGCAATTCTTTCTACGGGTTAGCAAAGATAAACTGCCACAAGTGTGGGTTGTTGCAGTTCATAAACATCACACCGGCTGAAGAGGGACGAAATAAAGCGAAACAACAGCAGACACTTGTTCCACTTTATAAAAGCTTCTTCGATCTCAGGGACCAGCTTTAAATGGGCACACCCCTGCATTGTGCCTCTTTACACGTATTGTTGCGTCCAGAGTAACCACATCAGTGGCTATAAAAGTGAACAACTCCCTGTTGAACCTATTCATAAAATTGTTTTCCATTTCTCCAAGCACACTGCTTGAAACAAAGAGGATTAACAGGCATTCAAAGCATGTCATTATGTTCCATGGTTTCTGCGTTTTTTGCTCACTTTCGATGACTTGTGCCAGTTCTTCATTGCGGCAGCGATATACGATTATCAATTACGTTCACGTCAATTACGTTTCCGTAAATTACGTTCGAATGATTAGGCTTATACTCCTCTAATGACTCTCAGGAGTTAGAAAAAAAGGTTAATATAAATTAACGGGGGGCGGACAATCGGGAACATGGGACAATCTAGAACATACAAGTATACAAGGATGGGGACAATCCAGAACATACACATGGTTGCAAAAGGGGACAATCTGGAACATAGCCAAGATAGCAATTGCCTTACCACAATGAGAGGGGACAAACCAGAACATACAAGTATACATAGGATGAGGACAATCCAGAACACACACATGGTGGCAAAAGGGGACAATCTGGAACATAGACAAGATAGCAATTGGCTCACCGTACAGGGCGTACCAAATTGATTTTTGTGCTTATTTTTTCCTTTTTCTTTTTGTCATTCTTCCCCGGGAACCCAGGGAAGCCACTTTAGAACCCTCACACGGGACAACCTAACCGAATCTAACCTAACCTAATCTGACCTGATCTAACCTAACCTAACCTTTACCTAACCTAACCTTTACCTAACCTAACCTAACCTAACCTAACCCAGCATGTCAATGGTCTGCGTGTGCACGCTGCTGTTATTTGGATCGACAAAGAAAAGCGAATGAATGATTTTCCAGTGTGTATAACAGAGATCTGTTAAGTTTCTATATCCCTTCCAACAGTCTTTACAGGTTCGGTTAGGTTAGGTTATGTTAGGTTAGGTTAGGTTCGGTTCGGTTCGGTTAGGTTAGATTAGGTTTGGTTTGGTCCCGTGTGAGGGTTCTAAAGTGGCTTCCCTGGGCTTCCGGGGAAGAATGACAAAAAGAAAAAGGAAAAAATAAGCACTAAAATCAATTTGGTACGCCCTGTACGGTGAGCCAATTGCTATCTTGTCCATGTTCCAGATTGTCCCGCTTTGCTACCATGTGTGTGTTCTGGATTGTCCCCATCCATGTATACTTGTATGTTCTGGTTTGTCCCCTATCATTGCGGTAAGGCAATTGCTATCTTGGCTATGTTCCAGATTGTCCCCTTTTGCAACCATGTGTATGTTCTGGATTGTCCCCATCCTTGTATACTTGTATGTTCTAGATTGTCCCATGTTCCCGATTGTCCGCCCCCCGTTACTATATATTAAAATATGGATTCCCGATGGAAAATAATGAAAGGTAAAGCCATTCTTCAGATCTCTCTGATATTTCTTGAAACCGTTTAAACATAGGAGAGAGACGTTCAGGATCCTGAATTTTTTACCGAGAAGCTTAAAGATTTTAATGCCATATCAAGAGATTGCCCTTCATTTCGCTCAATCATACATCAGTGATTTTTTTAATCTCAATAACTTGGGGGCTTCACTGACACCTTGACTTTTTCTTCGGCAACGATCACTTTTTTACACCTTCTGCAAGTATGCGCAGCAGTTGTCCTTTGTCCATCGTGTTTCATTCACATTCCTATCACGCCTTTCGTTGCTTCTTTCTATCATTGCATTCTTGCTATATTAATTTTTGTCGCTTTTTTTACATTTTTGACATTTGTAGAAATTTTAACAAATAAAATTGTAACAAATGAAATAATGTAAAGGGGAGAAGCAATTTCAAACTTACCAGATTTTTCTCCGATTACGAATTTGTAGCCAATATTTCCTTTGATAATCTCATAACGAACTTCATTGTTTGGATATTCCGCATCAGCGTCAGAAGCCTGGTTTGTGAAATTTATACACAACGTAGACAAAGACAAATGTTCTCAATTTGTATCAATCAAGCGAGTACAGAAAATTAAAAAGTAAAATTTACAAGAATGGGCCAATATTCTCAACAAAAATGTACACAGGGTGACACCCGTAAGTTCATCAAAGTTGTAGGCCTATTTCATTGTTCCAAAATATTCTCATAGGAGACTTTCGCTGAGGCAAGGCATTTTTAGTTATTATTATCAACGATACTGCTATAAAAGTAACATGGCATGGAGGAAGTAGGATGGAAACACGTTGTTCCAGTGCCTGACGGTTCTGTAATGAATGAGTTAAAGAGAGTGTTTGTTCTGGAAAATGGACCACTATTCGAGTATAACAAGCCGACTTACCGGTCCTACGCTGCATGGTCTTAATAGAATAAGGATATAAGGTGGCGGCAGACAAATATTCACCGAACGAGAATCACGTCCTTGATATGCGAATCACCCTTCATATCCAGATAGAAAATGAGAGCCAACAGGATGAACAAATAAATATGTTTTAAAAATGTGATCGTGCACCGGTCGTGTACATAATTAATCAAACAGTAATAAAAAATAAATGAAATTCGAACTTAAAAATAGAAACGTTTTTGTCTCTTTACATCAAAATAAATTTCCTCCGCATCTGCCTCTTGTGATTGTGCAAATTCTTGAGTTTCAATTGCAGACATGTCGTTTACGTTAAAACCCATATGCTTAAAATTAATTATCATGTATTGCAAGACATATCTATTTTGAAACAAATTAAAATCAATATGGCTAAACAGCCCATTTTGAAAAAATGAAAATAAGATCACAGGACTCAGCTGAGGCATTCTCTTGCAAGCAGGCGGAGTTGCTCTTGGCCCCATTTTTTCGGATCTTCTTTGGCTGCCCTCAACTCTCCGATTTGAAAACCCTGCCCTAACCCCGTCTTATACAGGGTAGCCCAAAAGTCGTTGGCCATAGGAAAAACGTAAATTTGCTGTTTTTGTCAAATTTTGTGATTTGAAACTTTTTCTAGCTCTAACCATGGATGCCAAGACTTTAAACGGAAATTTTAGCATCAAATAAAGTGGTGACTTCTGTAGTGGGAGCAAGAAAAAGTCATAAATCACGAAATATCATAAAAACAGATCATTTAATTTTTTGAAGTGGCAACGACCTTGGGCATCCCTGAATATGCACATGTTGTTCCGATTTAGTCTCGTCATCCGTGGTTTGAGTTAGAAAAGGTTTCAGATCACAAAATGTTACAAAAACAGAAAATTTACATTTTTCCTGTGGCCAAATAATTTTGGGCTACCCTGTATTTATTTCAGAATGACCAGAAAAAAGAGCAGTTAAAGATGAGGAAAATAGGCTGCCGTAAAGACATCGGCCACTTCACTTTCCTCCAGAAGGAGCATCAGCGAATGGAACTCCATGCCTTCCCAGGCCGCTTATGCTATAGAACACGTTGTCACTGAGTAATAAGGGATCCAGGTTTCATGAAACACTCTGCTAATCTATTCCTCAGCGGTAAATCCTAATTATTGGATGGTTTTTCTCGCTTAGTTCAGACTTTTCAGAACTTTTACCTGACCATCTGCTTTCCTATAGCCATCATACTGTCTTTGAGAGCATTATATCTGTTGGTATAACTTCCAACTCATCAAAGCGTTTGGCTTGTGTTCTTGTGTTCGTTTTACATATTGACAGAGAAATTCGCCCAGAAAATAAAACAATTCATTCATTCATTCCTTCATTCGTGCATTGCTTCATTCATTCATTCGTTCATTCAATAAGGATATAGAATAACAAGTGTCCGCTGTCAACAATGTAGTCTATTGCCAAAACTTCGATGCACTGTGTTTGACAACGACATGGACAGAAACACATTGAAAACGCGAATATATGAAAATGCAAAGCAATGTACGTACGTATACCAATCACTTTTGTCCTACCTCAATGACAAGTCGGGACTTTAACCTCGTAAGATCGCCTGATAAAACCCCATCATATCTGGAATATTTGAATTTCGGAGCATTGTCATTAACATCCAGCAACTTTAGAACCAATCTTGAACTTGCTTCATTACCCAGGCCATTGTCATCACGTGCTTCCACCATGAATTCATATTCTGAAACAATGTGTGGTATTCGTTTTTTTTATAAGGAGTGTAAATTATTACAGAAGATATTAAAGAGAAGATATAGGACACTTCCTCTTGTGATACCTTATTGAGACGCAAATCGCAAAGCGCATCACCCTCTCAAATCATGTCACCACACGTACCGCTCTATACCAACAGGATCATCTCCATGAAAACTCCTAATTTTTTTTTAAAAACAATTTTTTTTAAAAACAATTTTTTTAAAAACAATTTTTTTTAAAACAATAAGTAAAATTAATTAATACTAAAATCAATAATTACACAACTTTCTAGCCTGTTCGAGTTAAAAGTACTAATATCAAAACAATTTTTAAATGACATCGGTTACGCGGCAAAAAAGACTGAGATCAACTAACTTCTGCTGAAAAATTAGCTGTAAATTGGCTGACAGCGGCCGAGATGTTTAAAAACTAGAACCGTATGCAGTCGCTGCGAGGTTGATCGACAATGCCATTTTGCCCTTTTCCCAGAAATAAAATTTGCCGAGGACTAACTTCACAGTGAAGTTGGCCCTCGAAAGATTTTTTGGGCATAACTTACCTATAACATCTGAACCGTTTGAGCAATAACGATGAAATTTTGGCAATTATGGGCAATAATCGGGCAATAACGAACGTACTCTTTTTAGCTGCCGAGGGCTGTAGGTCGAGGGCCATCTACACACACATTTTTCACAGTTATCCTGCTGGAGATAATTCCTTGCTTTGTGTTTCCCCGGCTGGAAATGGTGAGTAACAGTTCCGACTCACCCTAACTTCTTTTCAGCAACCCTTTTTGCGGGCGTGTTTTGCGCTTTTGGCTTTAATTTTTTTTAAATTACGGTTGACAAACCTGACCTGAACCCCATCGCCTGCTGCATCTTGCAGGTTGTTTTTTTGCCAATTGTTCCTTGTCATGATGCTTTGTGCGTCTATGCATAAACATCACCCATTATTCATAAAATTCGGCACAAAAACGTGGTCACAGATACCAATAGGCCTAATCAGTTAATCCGTGGTGAACCCCAGAAAGCACCAACCAACAGAGGCACAGGCATGCAGCGTGGCCGTTACAAAACGATAAGTGCCTGCGGAATTTAATTTTAGTCGAAATTCGTTTAAAAATTGAACTTTTTTACTTTGCTTAATGTACGAATATGAAAAAGGACATGCAGGTATATGCGTGCTAACCAGCTGAAATTTCCCTGTCAAAACCATGTGATTTGGTGCCAATATCAATGGCTCCTGACATCGGATCAAGACGCAAATGTTCCGAGAACGGACCAATTATTCTTGTATATCGAATGGAAGCATACTGTCCAGAGTCGATGTCAGTTGCTGTAACCTATAAACGTTGTGTATGCATAGGCATATTCGGCAGTAATGAAATCAGCAAGCAAAAGCAACCACCACATATATTGACTCATGAGTATACCAACTCCTTATTCCTTAATAGGAGGAATGATACGAAATGACGACCATGGTAACATATTTTTCAGACAATGCGACTGCTGCTGAACTATACTCCTACTCGTATTTTTAAAATCGGGATTTTAATCAAATTCACGGCTTTGTAACTTTGTTTCTGAAAGAAACAGTGAACCAACAACTATGTGAATACATATATAGGTAACTGCCTTGTTGAATGAAAGAAAGAATGTCTATATGAAAAGACAAAGGAAATGACAAAGGCATGAAAATGCGTACAAAGATGGAAAGAAAAGATAAGATATGCCTTAAGCATTTGGTTGTATTTTCTTTAGTACGCCCTGCCAACATGGAACAAAACACGTTGAGGCAAATATGTGCCAGATGACGCGGTTTCGACGCTGAAATGGAGTGTTGTGTTCTGGCCTTTAGTCAATATGGGTTCAGCTTAGATTTTGTAATTTTACAAAAAGTGATGTGTGTGTCACCGATGCCACAGCCTCCTTCATGACTGAAGGAGGCGGTGCTGTCAGGAGCAAAAAAGGCCATCACATTTCATTTCTGGCCGCAGGACATCATTGCGCCAAGGTATGAGCGGTCCGTGTCCCCCACTCGCTTGCATGGTCATTTCGGACGCAAGGCGTGCTAGCTGTTGTCTTTTTCCTGCAAATGTCCTCCGCAGCCGAAAAGGCTTCAAAAGCGCATTGAAAAAACTGCCCGTCAGGTTTCTCTTGCAGCCCTTGCAGCATGTTGCATTGCTCTGCACCAACCCAAAATATTACACGTATTTTGGGTTTGGTGCAGAACAGTGAATGCAACATTGTGATGCATGTAAACAAAGAAAAATGCAGACAAAGCAAAAGACCAGCCTCCCGACATGAGAAACTGCCTTTCTTTGTCAAAACGAATCACCAAAAACATATGAGAATTGCTGCGAAACTCCATGTCTCCCAGGAAAATAACCGTCAAGGGCCGTCAGCCACACACTCGAAGAACTTAGCACGCTGTCTGAAAGGCGTAGGTGTCGCCGATTGAAATTTTTACAAACTATATTGCAAGGTGGGGTGTGCACTAAATTACCTCCTTCATTTAGAGTGAGGCCTGTTCCTCGTCGAACTGACCATGGATACCATATTGAACGGCCAATTGTCAAATTCAATAAGCATTTCAACAGCTTTTTGTTTTGCACAGTCAGGGAATGGAATGCCCTTTTGCCTTCGTCATCCTTCCTCCAATCATTGCCTCCCATCAACTAAATGTGGATTACTCGTCTGATTCATCGATAAAAAATCGTGAGTGCAGTCCGGCCTCATTGACTCCCTATTTGCCTGTTTGGCCATACTTATGGTGTGTTGTTTGTTTATTTTATGTTGTGTTTTGTTGGTGTTTATTGCTTTATACGAATATCTATATGACGCTCAACTTGATTGTTGATATTTATGAAATAAACAAACAAATAAACAATAAATACATGTATACTGTGATCAGTTAATTGCCGATAAACAACGACGCCGATACATAAGTACTAAATCCAGTACTAATTCAGGACTGCGATTAATCAGCGTGTCCGCAAATCACTGAACGTTGGAGGACAAGAGGGTGCAAAACTTCATCGTACTGCCTTTCGATTTTATCGCTAAAGCAGGTAACTAGAAAACCTATAGTAAATTAATATATGTGAGCTACCGATAAGAAAAGAAATGAAATTCGCACAAAATGTATAAGTATGTTCTTCCTATAATCTTACTCGTACGACAAATACAGATGCGATGACCGCAACTGCATACTCACAGCTTTACCAAACAAACATTCCTCGTAAACTAAATGTGCACCGGTTAGACATGACACCTACCACCGATGAGTCGACACCAATAGATTTTCCAACGAGAAAAAAAGTGGCCGGAAAACCCAGTTTGATCAAATGCCCATGGAAAAGCCATTTTTGAAACCAAAGTAAGCAGGGAGTCGTCGACTTACTTTGATCAATTTCGTTCCAAAGGTAACATTCTCCGGAATCTCAACCGCATAATAATCTTGATCAAAATGTGGTGGATTATCATTCATGTCTCTTATGTAGATGATCACCTCCGCGAAGCTCACCGCTGGTGAACTGTTTGCTGCATTTCCACTGCCACTGCCACTGCCACTACTACTCCCTTGAGACGATGACACTTGCTCGGCAGCTATCTGAAACCAATGAAATCAATGACGAAAGGATATTATGCAATGCGACGAGTAATAAACACACACATATCAGAGATTAAAACAAAGAAAATAAAAACACATTTATCAGAATAAAATAAAAAAAGAAAATGATGAAACATACATCAGATTAAAAATAAAAAATAAACAAAAATGCTTATCGTATGAACATTTGCAGCAAACATGCTTTGACAATTAGCTGCATTTACATGCGTCGCCCTCGAAGTCATTCATGAGTCCAGTTGACTGGATCATCATCAGGAGGAAAGAAGATCATGCATGATGTTCCTTTACCTTCATCTAACAGATGTTTGCGAAATTATAGGACAATATGAGACCAGATTTAAAAGAGGTGGCCGTCCGGAAGTCATTCTGCAGTGTCAAACAAATATGGTGTTGTTCTTTTTCGTCTTCTTTATTTGATCTTCCGCCTATTTGTGCAAGTCAATATGACTTGCACAAATTCCATAGCGCAGGTATCATGTCAAACGCATAAATTTATTGTTCTATGTCAGTGACCCTTTTTGAAGACTTGAGATTTACCATACGTATACAGCTCGTAGTCTTACTTCTACATTATTCACGTAACTTCTATATCCACATGATTCAGGTTCAGGTTTTTTTGTTTGTGCTCTTGACAGTTGGGATTCTTTCATTTTTCCAAGCCAAGATGGACTCGGTGATTTAATCGAGGAAATTATTAAAGAACAGCTCAGAACAATAATTTTCATTCGGTTTTTACTTTATCAATTCCTAATCCAAATCCACAATATCTCAATTGTGAAGATGGGAGTCAGTGATGCATGATCTCTTAGGGTTTCACCAGGTGGATGCGTTACCATGCACGTATCAAAAACAACAAGCTGGCTTTGAATTTAGAACGCGCATCAGAAGTGTTGTAAATAATGCTTAGACGAAGTAGTTGAGACGAAAAAATGCATTATTCTCCCAATACTTTCACACATGTTTTTTTTTCAGTCGTCATTCATTCGCCAAAGCAGTGTAAACATGAAAGCCAATCATGAAAGCCAATCAAACACGCAAGCATGTATAGAGGTAGTGATTTCATGCACAATCGAATCTCAACAACTCTTTTCAGATCCCCATACAATAATTTGCCAAGAATAGCGATTGATAGCAATGACATTTCCCTTTCTCTTACCCTGAAAATCCATCTTGGCTTCTGCTTGTGCGACTATTTTGGAAGCTTATAGTTTGCCCATTCATAAAGGGACCAATAACAAAAATAAATATCATGGCTGACTTACTACAGAGCCATATACAGATTGGCGGCCATAAGCTTGATGTGAATGGCCGATGGCGATGAATGCATGCATCGTGATAACAGCTACGTACCTATGCCTTAAATGCATGACAGCTGCGAATGAATGAATGAATGAACGAACAAACCTTGAATGTGAGCTCTTGAAGGTTTTCATAATCCAGCAATTGATTGTTCTTTACTCGGATTATAAAATTGGCTTCATTCTCAACAACTGACGGTGATATTTCAAAAATGTCACCGTGTTCTGTCAATGAGAGAGAAAATATCCCATTTGGACCCTGCAAGCAAAGCATGAAAAGCAGCGCTACAAGAACAACACAGAAAAATCGGACAGAATTCAGAAGAAGTCGGCCAGAATTTCAAAAATTGGCTCACAAAATTCGCTGATAAGAAGATGTCCAAAACTTATGCATGATGGTTTCAGGGTGTACGGAAATAGTGTCCATAACCTCTGCCATACATATTCGTACATTGGAATGCATCGTTTAAGCTTGATCAGTGACATCATAACACACAGTGTGGACTTTCAGCTTCCCTCATCGCATTCTTTGAAACCGGTGCAAAGACGAACAGACAATGGATTGAGCTTCGTTCTATACCTTTTTGTAAAAAGAATGCATTTTCAACTCTTTTTTTTTTCGAGGACAATGACTGACTGGAATTGACTTTCTGTTAGTTGTGCATTAATACCAAACTAATTGGCTCGCTTGTCTCGCACCTCGACACCAATGCCTACGGTTTAGTTATCCTGCTGGTGGTTTTCTTTCTCTTGCTCGGGTTTTTTCTGACTTGACAACTGGGGCTTCACGTTCCATGCAGATGTATGTTCACTCAAATATGTATAATCTATAAACATTCCTGTCAACCTTGTAAGCGAATCACATAAATTACCTTTTTGACGTCAGGTCAATTTGGCATCAAGTTTTTTTTTTTTGAAAATTCATCATCATCCGGCTCTCTACAACCACTGATAGAAGAGTGCGAATTTGCAACAAATTTTGTGGGCACTTGCGAAATTATTATTATTATTATTATTTATATTATTATTATTATTATTAAAAACAATACTGTCACAAAAATCATTGGTGACAGGGCGAAGAACAATGTTCTGAGTCATGATTGCGGGTAAAAAAATTAACAATGAAAAAGGGCTTAACAACACTAGGCAGGAAAAGCATTCAACGGACTGAATTTGGTGCGACACCTGGGGATGCTCTCGCCTGCGAGATAAGGGATGATGTGCTGGGAAGGCCATTCCAATCCCTTATAGTGCGCGGGAAAAAAGAATTGAAGAAACGGTTGGTTTTGCATATTGGTGCATGGATTGCAAGTCCGTTATCAGTCCTGCGTTGAATGGGCTTCACAAAGTAATGGTTGGGCATTGAGAAATTAACGGGATGGGTTACGATATTGCTAAAAAGTTGAAGTCTATGCAACCTACGCCTGCTTGCCAGAGAAGGTAAACCAAGAGTCTTGAGCAGATTGGAAACACTAACATCACGAGCATAAGAACCCGTAATCATGCGCACAGCTCTTCTTTGTATCATTTCAACTTTGGAGATATCTTCTTGAGTGACGGGGTCCCAAACGGCGCTGCAATATTCGATCAGTGGTAACACGAGGGACACAAATGCTTTGAGTTTGGCCTCCTTAGAGGAGAATCGCATATTCCTAAAGATGTATCCAAGCGTCTTCCTGGCTTTATTGCATGTGGAATTTATATGATCCCGCCAAGACAGATCATGGGAAATTAAAACTCCTAAATATTTATAAATCTTCACGTTTTCAATTGGCTGGTCACAGATGGTATAAACAACCGCAGCTGCTGGGGTTTTGAGGGTCTTCGAAAAGGCAATTGCTTTGGTTTTGGCAGTATTTATCCGCATGCCCCAGGTATCGCACCAAGTTGAAACCTGGTTAAGGTCCGACTGAAATTGCAGGAAATTGCAGGAGGAAATTGCAGCAAATACGTGGGGCATAGGAGTACGATGATGAAGAAGAAACATTTATGAGTTTTTTCAATTTGCAGCAAATATGCAGGTTAGAGGAGCACGAATTTCGAACAACTTTTGAGGTTGCTTACGGATTTGAAGCAAATATGTCGTATTGAGGAGTACCTTCGAATTTGCAACACATTTTAAGTGGATTACAAATTTGTGGCAAATATGTCGGTTGGGAGTGTGAATTTGCAACAAATTAATATTGAGGGGGTTACAAATTTTTTGAGTGTAGAAGGAATTTGAAGGACAAATTTCTGCAAATTTGTAGGGGCAGTAAGAAATGTCGACAAATATGAACCGTCCAATTAATTTGCAGGCTCCACGTGTTTGTTGTAACACTGTTAAGATGTCTAAATTGTTATGAAAAATGGCTTCGAACAAATTGGGAACAAATACAGCCCCCATACCTTTATTGTTCATGAGTAGTAAAAAATTCCGATGACCTATAGCTTGGACAGGGACCACCGAAATTCAACAAGGCCCGCTTGATGCAGTTTTGATTAAAACATGCAGCACGGTAAGTAAAAACGGCATTCATTTTTCCCTTCATTTTCAGCTATCACTTTCTAGTCAAATGTTCCAACCACAATGGGGCATCAGTTTTTCATTAATATACATAATGCGCTATTTCGTTAAATAAATGGAATCAACAAAACATAATTGCATTCACCTCATCAAAATCAGTGACTGCTGCTTCATGTGGAGCCTGAAAAACCAAGGCTGTTCCAATTGGACTGTTCTCGTTTATCCATGCCACGTAACTAATAAACGAAGAGAAATGATAGACAGACATAGATAAACCAACAATTTATGGTGACAACACAATAAGAGGCGTTAAATTTGTCCAGAAATGCGCGTAGGCCCTACTTATCTATGGTTGCTGGAGACTAGTTTATTTCATTTGTTTTATTTTCATTCACTTTTACCATTTTTACCATTAGGTACCATTTACAATTTCGGCCCACGCTGTGAATTCGGAAAAAGATCATTTGGCTGCGATTTGGTGCACCGATAGCATGAAATAACCAATTGCGTCCATTTTGGATTCTTGGAAATTCACCTTCGAGTGTCGAGATTGTGATGAAAAATCAAAGGGAACGTTCTGCAACTTCCAATGTGCTTTTTTCTAACCAGAAAAGAACAGTAATGCGAGATGTAAAGCAAATGCCTGACACAGTCGTTATTGTGTTTTCGTATTTGGGTTTATACACGTACTGTGTAATCAGGTAATACCTCCTAACGGATATTATCGAAAGTTTTATCCCTTATGAAGCAACTCCAAAAAGAAGGCTTCTATGACAGCTCAGATTTATTCGCCTGCAGACATTACGTCCTCCAACCATTTGTAATTATGTCGACTAAAACTAACATGCAGAAAATTGAAGTCAAAACATTGGCAAATGGTGAATTCGCAATGATCGTTTCTTTGATATTGGTGTCAAAAGACATGACACCCATCAGCGCACACAACTTTGCTGTATGTTTGCCTTGTACTACCGAAACCCAGACTCTTACGTCCAGACTAATTTGTTTAAAATAAGCATTTGGGTAAAAAAAATCTGCGCAGAGTAATGGAAAATGACATTTACTTTCCTGTGTGATTTTTCTGGAAAGTGTGGCTTGAAAATAATGGATCTCTTTTTCCAGTGCGTAATTTGAATTTCATCTGTTCCGATATGAACATTATTCCAAACCGTCCACATTACCTGGAATTGACCATACTCGTATGTACCGCCAAATATTAAAACACCAAAATGAGTAAAGTATAAACGTTGGAGCTGAAAAGCTTGCAGAAATATTTTTAAAAACCAAAACAGTTAAAGATCGGCAGTGTGAGATGGATTCAAAATACGAAAACGGCACATTTAAATTTAAAAATTGATTCGGTGAATGATGCAGAGAGCAGTGCTCGGTAGACAACCATTGCCATTCGACGGTTCCGGTTCCACCGACGCAGATGTGCACAACGTCTGAACTTTAGGGGCCTATACTAACCGTTCATTTCCGAACTTTGGTGGAAAGTTCTGCGACGCATTGATCACCAGAACTATCTCAATTTTACTAACGGAATCAACCGAATGCTGAGTTGGTGATAGCACTTTATCTTCTGCTGCTCTGTTTAGTTGTGTTGTCTGATTTGGATCTATTTCTATTTCTTGCGCTTCAATTGTCAAGAACATTGTTTCATCTGCAGCCGATCTCAGACGCTTCAAATCTGGTAAAGGTGGGCGTAGCAGAGACAGTAATCCTGAAAATAGGCAGCAATATACAACATAGTTTATTAATGTGTCCAGTAGTTTATTTATGTAGTCAATAAATGTGTCCAGTAGAGACTGCTGTTGGAAACTTATTTCTTTTTATTTAATTGATGATGACACAAATTTGCAATTTATGATGCAAATATGAAAAACAGCGGTTGATAATAACAATGATATAACAAAGAAAAAATGGTGAAAAACTTCAAATGGGTATAAAGGTAACCATCCAAACCAGAGCGGAACGAAACAAGGAATATTTTTTCGCTTCTTGAAATTATAAAGTATGCAAATGCGAAGTTTAGGTAGTCTTAGTTGCAAAATTTAATGAAGTGTGTTCGACAATGGCGAAGTGGAAGGAAGCGCATTCCAATCTTTTAGAGTTCTTGAGTAGAAAGAAAAGAGAAATACATTAGATGTGATCAGACGAAATTTCAATTCTTTAGTAGCTGGCTCTGCTATCTCGAAAGTCAGGAACGAATAGCTCAGGCAGCTCGATGTGAATCAGCCTCCTGAACTACTTACTGAGAAAGGCGAGTCTTTTTTCCTGCCTCCTCAAGAGAACAGATTCCAGTTTAAGGTCCAGCAACATGGCCGACATGGCCGATACACTGGAGGTGCGGCGGAAGTCTTTGACGATGAAACGAGCAGCAGAGCACTCAAAGTTCTCAATGGCGTCTGCATGATAAGCCAGGAAAGGCTCCCAAACTATCGACGCATGTTCAAAAATGGGAAGAACTGTAGCCTTAAAAGCTTTTTACTTGGAGAACGTGTCAGCATGTGTTAGATTTCTTCGCAAAAATTGGCATGATGTTCATGTGTGTGCTGGGTAATCCTTTCGACGCACTATTCGATGAAATCGATGGCCGTGGGGGCCGGGTCCGGGTGCCTCAGTATCCATATCCGCTCAACTAAGAGGCTGAAACCGCATCATTTTGAGCTTTTAATTGGAACAAGATTAAAAGGGTCGCTTCCAGGGAAGCCATGGTTTTGTCTTTTGCAGTGCAGAAACTTTGGAACTGATTTCCAGCACAATTGTAAAAACTGCATATCCAGAAAGTTAGGCAAAATATAATCAAATGAAAAACGTGCCATGTGTGGAAGATATGAGATAAGTGCTGAGGAGAGTGATTCATGTCAAATTTAGTGCGATGAAGACGGTTAGCAATTTCCGATGATGACAGGGTTTCTATAAATATCTGTTGGGAGTTTTCAACCAAAAAAGTATGTCATCCGAACTGCAGTTTCTGTTCTGCCTGCTCTTTGCACCCAAACTGTCGCATGACAGGGTTCTGAGGGAGAAGCAGTGGGGATCCAAAATTACTGGGAAGGAATAGAAACAAAAGGAACGCCTGTTTGGGAAATATCTAAAAATGATTGCAATGTATTCAAGGATTACAAAAATACACACGTGTGGTGCGTAAGTTTTCTACATTAAGATGAAGCCCATTAGGGAAAACACGAGGTAGGCAGTTTTTCAGTTTTACCCTTGGAAAAAAGGACAGTGGACCTATCTACCATGAGCATCAGTGGTTGCAGTGATAAGTAACATTGGTACGAGAACGGCCGTATACCTATAATTTCCACTCACGCCCATTAGCGCTTCAACATAGCAGTCAATTTAGCAGATGGCTGAACGCTTCCCAGAAATGGAAAAGGAATAGCGTCGTATTTAGAAATTAAAGTTTCACAACACCAATCTAGCCATCGAATTGGCTGCTGATTTTAAGCTGAGTGTGATTGCTATAATGGAGAGTCTGGCAAACGGTGAAGGTACCTATACATTCAGCGGCAGAATTTCGGAAGCTTTGATTCAAGCCGAAAACCCAGTTGACGTTGCCATGGAGACCGTTTTATTTGTTTTGCGACCGACGGATAATGTGAAAAGATGCCAGAACAAAACCGATATGAGCGGTCGAATTGCTTCCACTTTTTGATGAGTTGCGACCATTTTCCGTTGCGACCATTGATAGACTTTTTATTTTTTCGCAATGATGAGTTGCTTGATGATTAAAATGCTCAAATACGCGCTTGTCCATTCGCAAGTGGATGAATTCGACAGCTTTGAAGAAGGCAGTGAAGGATAAAAGAAGGATGGAGAGGCAGTGTAGAACATAATTGCATAGAACAAAATGTTTCCATTTTTAAACCAAAGAAGTTTAATAAAATAACTAGAAGTAACAGAGCGCCATCTCTCTGCAGCCCGAAATGGTTCCACCTTGTGTTTCCTTTTTCTGCCGCAAATGCGCCACCACGTTGGCAAAAGAATGGGAAAAGGACTCAGTGTGCGATGCAAAACGCGCATTCCGTTTTCCTTTTTGACGATTTTTGTTTTTATTTTTGGGTGGAATGCACTACCACCAGGCTCTAGGATGTGCCTAAAACCACAGCAACTTTTCTGCTGGGCAAAAGAAATTCAGTTTAAAGACAGAATAAACGATAACGCTTGCCGAGTCAAAGGTAAGCGTTATCGTTGCCTTGTCCCACCCAGACCCCCGTCTGGGAGGGACAAGACCCCCGCCCAGACGGGGGTCTTGTCGCGATGATCACCAATAAACGGGGTCTGGGGCAGAACCCCAACGGGGTTCCAAGGGTCAGAGCCCCCGGTGGGGGGTCTGGGGGCGAAGACCCCAACAAGTTGATAAAATTTTAAAAAAACAAGGTACATTTTGGGGGAAAATTGGTGTTCCAGAGATCAAATTTCCCACCAGGGCAAGCCAAGAGCACATGCGAGGGAGGAAAAAGTGAGCCGCGGCGAGGCATTTCTCGACTGTGATTCCGATGCCCCCCTAAATTCTGTCCGTGAGAGCACATCGGAAAAAATTTCCAGGCACTTCTGACTGAAAAGAGCGGTAGGCATAGTGTCGCATGCATGGGTCAATGCGAATGCGGACGAGCCCTCAGCGGAATTCCATGGCGTGGAGCCCTGGCAGCAGATCGGAAGGACGGAGTTCTTCACAGCATGCATTTTGTGGAATTTTGGATCAATTTGGCATTTTTCACTTGTTAAAATTACGAGGACGGCCCCTTGAGCCCATGACAGCTTTTTTGAAATGCGGCCGTGTGGAGCGGCAGCAAAATTCGCCAAGAACGGAAGCTGGAAGAAAGAGAACAAGGCAGAAGTGGACTTGGAAACGAACTTGATCATCCAAATTTGGACAAAGGTAAACCAATCTCAATAATTCCAGTCCCAATATCCATTGCCAAAACGGCAGTCTTTCGTTATCGAAAAAGGGTTCGAATTCGAACCCTTTTTTAGAACCCTTTTTGGAATCTCCAAATTGGGCTCTCTGGAAATAACGATTTCGGAATCAGCTCAGTTCCTGCCAATCTGCGGAACATGAGTCAATGTTTTTGAACGGTGAAAAAAAATTATTTTCGACGTGAAGAAAAAGAAAACAAGGACAAAAATTTGAGGACTTTCAACGCACATGTCCGCACTTGATGATTCAACCGCACGAATTGGAGCACTTGTCCATCGAAAACCCCAAACAAAAACTACCGGACCACAAAAAAGAAAGAAATCACTCTGAACAAATAATAATATACAGGGTATCCCGAAAACATTTCGCCAAAATTCGTGGAGATATTGGCAAAACAAATGGCAAAACTGATATCAAAACGGATGGCAAAACAAATCAAAATTAATCAGTAAAAACTTTTGCTCCGGGCCCCATTTCCATGTAATCACCCCCCAATAACCATGCATGGCAACCCTGACGGCGACCCACTAGGTTACCATGAAAAAGAGACGATTTTCACCGGTTTTTGGGTGGCTATTGCGTGAAAATAGGGGGTCTAAGTAATTTTCTTCCTGAACATTTTTTGTTCGGATTACATTTGGGAATCTGTCCTCGAAAATTTAGTTTTGTGCGGTGACTTACTCTTTTAATATCAAAGTTAAAACAAGACCACCACAAATCGGGCTTTTTTTATTTTTGGGGGGCACTGCGTAAAAATGGGGGCTCGTAGGTAATTTTGTCACTGAATATTTTTGTTTTCCCCGATACGTAGAACCTGTCCTGAAAATTGGACAGTTCTGCGATGAAATCTTACCTCCCCCATGAATGCCGCAAATGGGTCCATTTTGGGGGACTTTGGTGGTTTTCATGGAAATGGAGGCCCGGCGCAAAATGTTTCACAGATTAATTTCGATTTGTTTTGCCATCAGGAACATCTCCACGAATTTGGGCGAAATGTTTTCGGGACACCCTGTAGTTTAGGTAAAAGGGAAGGATTGGCAAAGGGGAATGTTTGGCTGCTTAGGTTGGGTTAAGTTTCGTTTTATTTTGCTTTTTTCCACGCGCAAAATCGGGATGTGCACCGATTCGTCTGCGGAAAAAACTTTCAAAACCCACTTCCCACAATTTCGTGTTTTCGAGCGGTGTCGCGTTCAAGCGCACAAGGAATTCATCGTTTTTCATTTGGCTTCGACGGAATTGAAGCCAATTCAAACCTTCCCACGTTTGCTGCCTGGTGTGGCCCTTCAGCCTCGGTGAACGCCTGCTGCCACAATGTCCACAAACCAGTTGAAAAAAAAACTTTTGGGGACGGAGAATCGAACCTGGGCCCTCTAGCACGCAAGACTGTTCACCGAACCACTGAACCACCCAGCTTTTCTGAAAACTCACCCCAGTTCATTCCTCTTAATCCGAGCGGCATGCGTTGCACTGTTATTTCCGATGGTGGCTTCTTTCTTGTTTGCAAACTCGGCTGGTTGTGTGGGCTAAATCTGGGCTAAATCCATTGCAAATGTTTTGAGTTATCGATTTGCAACGAAAATCGACCATTAAACAGGGCTTGTGTTTTCAGTTTCTGGGTAAAAATAACATTTTGTCTTAGCAGTCGACGCATTCGCGTCTGCAAAAGATAAAACAATAATAATTGGATGAGGAAGGATGTTATTTGGGAAGAAATGTAGACAAAAAGCTACAAAATGGTCTTGGCCAGTTTGCCTTAATACCTGCCGATATCGACTCCAAATATAAAATCCTCCGACCGAAAGTTTTTACTTGCTTCCAACTTCAAAGATGACGACATGATGATAATAATGATAATGATGCATCGACGCACAATGCTGAATTGTCCGTTTTCGAACACACAGTGCTGAACTTTATTACCCGTTTTTGAACGAGCATAAATTGTTGCAATAGTTGTGAAGGAATACGTCGAAAGTTGATCAATTGGACTATGGGAGCACGAACCACTGAGACACGCCGCTGTAACTTTGATTCAGATTTTTCTATCGATCAATCCCGAAAACCAAGAAAAACATATCAGCACTTCTGAGTGCGACTCTTTTATTCTCCTCTTTCAAAGTTGTTCAAACACGTGATACGTTTATTTTTCAGACGTGATTTTCCGAGGTGATGTCGAGAATGTTCATTTCTAGTTTTGATATTAAACTACTCTTTAAGTAATGATTATAATTTGGAAATTCTGCTCTCACCTCTCGTATTGGACATCGCACTAATAATCATTTTAACATTCTTACCATCACCTGTATGTCCGACTTGGACTGATGTGAGATTAATGTTTCTGGCCGCCAATTAGAAGAATTGACCTTTTCAGGAACACCAGCACCCTATTAGCCTTCTTAACACATGTGTTCTCATGGCCACTTGCATGGAGGCTTTCTGGATTCAAATGGAATGCCTTTTCCATTTCAGAATGGCTTTCTAACCAGCAGGCTGGATAACTGATGCACTTCCCAACTCACCTTCTTTGTGCAAGAGTCGTTTACGGTCTTGGATTTGGGGCAAAGGTGGAAGTTATGGCAACTGATTTTGCTAAAGCTTTTGACAACGTTGACCATGCTCTAGTTATTCAGAAACTGAGTCAGCTTGGTTTCGACGATTATACTGTTTACTGGATTTGTGGCTATCTAGGCCACAGGTGGTTCGAGTTTCTTCTTATTTATCAACACCTCAAGGGAGAATTTTTGACCATTTGCAATTTGCGAAAAATTAGTACAGCCTATGTCTGCTTTCCTAAACTGTAATATCCGACTTTTTGCATACGGCTAGTCTCCTTTATTCAAATTCTAAATGCATACTATCGGTTTGTTTTGCCTTGCAGCGTGTTTTGCAAAATTTATTTTCCTGCATGGTGGATGCACTGATTCTGCAATGAAGATTAATGTTGGTAAATGCTCTTCCATATCCTTCTCTAAAGGAGGTGCCCAACGGAAATACCTTTCCTATTTCTTTCGGTGATAAACCACTACCCCGGTATTCAGATATCACTACCTTTGGGTTACATTAGATAAAATTTGAATTGGGATCCTAACGCACCTGGTAATTTCTCTCACCAGATATTGATTTCAGGATGACCATTCGTAGCCTAAGCAACTCAAAAAAATTAAAACGTTCTTCAGAGTGCAGCAGAGCTGAGAAGGACAAGTCTTTCACAGTGGGCGCAATGTTTGAGATGCGGCGCTTCTTCTATTCCAGCATATACTCGTAAATAAGGTTCACAATGGGTTTACTACATATAGACAGTGTGATATCAACTTGCTTGTAAATGGTGGGGCTTCCATTTCAGGGAATTCGGACTTCTTGATCGAAAGTTACGGAAACGCTCCCTCGATTTGATTAAATTTTTAAATAGTTGTTTTGCGATCATGCAAAGGAGCAAGCTCGGGCATCTGCTCCCCGCGGTCCACTTGGCTTTTCAAACTTGCTAATATGCAGATTATAAGCCCAACACACGTGGCCGCGAAACAAAAAAATCCTGCATTGAATCATCGGCACTGATCATTTTTATTTTCTAAACAATGTTAATTCTCAATTAAAGAATATTTGCAATCAATTTAATACACAAAGCATGGAAAGCCCGCGAAATCAGTGTGAAAGCGGGTACGAATAAAGGAAATCGAAATTTGCTTAACTAATTATCCATCGAACTGGATCTTTATAATTACTCGCAGAAAAATAATTCTAAACAGATTAAAATCAAGCCATCATTTACAATTTTACAATTTGGAACAACTGCGGCGCGCTGTGACAGTTGTATGATAATATTTAAATAATTAATTTTCACAAACTCATAAGAAGCAGCCAGATAGTGCTCCCAAGTTACAAATTATTACCATTGGGAAAATTGACATGCCGACACGCATGCAGGGCCACCGGTTGTGATTCTGTGGTTGAATAACGGGAATGTGGTGCTGTCCCTTCAGCATACTTTGCACGTGCTTTCTTAGATCGATTAGTGGATGACCTGCTTATTCCGTACTCTTTGGCCGCATTTCTTGTAATATTCTTTGCTTTGTCCATATTTTACGGCCTTTGCTATCAGATCATTTCGGACCGAGCGTGACAAAGGGCGAGTAATCTCAGTTGTGGTTTTGTCGGGTAGAGAACTCGCAAACAGCCCCAGAATTTGCAAATTTTGAGAGTAGACGAGGTTGGGAAGCAGGGTACGCTATACGCCTGGTGGAGAACTGAAATCAAGTACGACTGTCTGGCGATTTAAAATGGAACTGCACCGGCTAGTAGCCGGCACTTTAATGCGTTTACGGAATATCAGGTGAAAACTTGAGGTACCTAGGTTCTGAGAATCCTTATAAAATTTCATCTTCACAGGAGCGTGGGAATGCAGATGAGGGGGAAGCATTCACCGATATTGGGGTAGCGCATAAGCTGTGGAAACCCCTCCCGGATTAAGGGATCCCGGAACCCAATTGCATCGATACGCAACACATTGCTCTTGCGAAATGAAGGTGAATGCTATTTGTTCATGCTCCAGCGTTGAGCCGCACGATTAATTGTTGGGGACTACAGGCCCTTCAGTAGTTTTGCGCGTATAATTATCATCTCTTGGTTGAAGGTCTATGGCGCACCAGAGCAAGGTTGCTAGGCTGGTTGCCTTTTTTCAAATGCTGGCATGTGGGGGCAAAATGAATACATAGCGAGGACAGTGCGTGATTGGAATCTCTTTCATGGCAGTAACTTTACACACCCTATCAGAATTCCTGTTCTTAAAAGGCGCCGCCTAGCATTGCCTGGATGATAACTTCGGTAAAATTACATTGATTGGTTGGATTCATTTGTTTCGTTTAATTGATTCAATGATCCTGGGCTCGATTCTTTTTATCATGAGCTCTGAATTCTTCATTTTCTGCCTGCTCTGCGTGCGACAATCACTGGCACGTATACCATGTTGAGCTTGAAGTTTGCTGTGATAGATTGATTCGGGTCTCACACGCAGTTACAAAATGTGTGCATCTTATAAGTATATTTTCCTGTTATGTTTTTACACCCCATATCTTGTGTTCTGATTATCGTTTTCTGATATGATGTGCAGGCCCCTTGAAGAAATAAACGAATTCATCAATTCATTCATTCATATAATTGCATAACCGAACTAGGGAGATGGTAAAAAAACATAGCGATAATATAGATATCCCAAATAACAGGAAAAAGCCATTGCTATTTTTGTTAAACCGATTAGAAATGCCAACCTTGCTTCGAATCCATCCTGAAGTAATTGATCAAATCTGGAGGCTTCGATGACCTCAGTAAATAACGAATTGATCTTGGATTCCCACGATCACAATCTTCTGCTTTAAATTTCCCAACTTCATCACCCTTCATGCGGACATAAGGAAGAAAAAACAAACAAACAAAATATTGAGAAATTAATTAAGACTTTGTTGTGTATAACACAGTGGGTTCTAATAATGGTTCAACATCGGCTGCATTTTTGGTGTCTTCCACGGAGTTCGATTCTCAAAGTTCGAATCCGCCGAGGTCAACATTTTACCCAACAGTTCCACATACATTATTTTGCAAAGATTCCTCAAAGTTCGAATCCCCAAAGTTCGATTCCCCAAAATTCGACCAACTTTTTTTCTGCTTTCCCCGGAGTTCGATCCTTCACAGTTCGATTACCCAAAATTCGTATCCCCAAACTTCGATTACATTTATTGTTTTCCCTGGTTTTCGATTCCTCAGAGTTCGATTCCCTGAATTTCGATGGAGCCTGCATAAACGAGCTTTCGCACGAAGAGAAGTCAAAATCCAACTGATGTTATGGCTGTGGCATTGAAAATCTAATTTGCAGAATAAAAACTCTTTTATTCTACTGATATTTTAACTCCCTTCTTTACACTGACCTTGAAGTGATTTTTCCCTGAAGAGACGAGATGAGAAAAAGGTGACAAATTTTAGTCACAGTTACCGGAGCTGATCCAATTGTATTGAGCAAAGACGTTTTTTGGAGAAAGTGAGGAGAGTAGCAGGAGATCTCGTTGCAAAAGAAAATTCTAATTGTGGTCACAATGGAATTTCACTCAGACATCCCAGTTATGCAACCCCCAAAGCACCAGAGCGTATGAAATTGCAGAGGACATAGGTTATAGAGATTTTTATTGACTTGGATCGGCTCGTGATGATCGGCGTATTGGATGTAGCAAGGAAATAAAGACTGTGTCGTCACACAAAATTCATCCGCCTGCAGAGTATTTTTCAGAAAGTGACACTAAAAAGACCAGATCGCAAAGTCATAAAGGTTAAAACACAGTTCCACGCGTCAGAAAGTTCTGGAAATGCTACTAAAAATCTCAGTGTTCATTTCTACAAGAGAATCCCGTGGAGGTATCCAAAGAACATAACGTGTGTACGGACAATGCCCTTTGGATTTCTGAAACTCAAGAACAAAAAAGACAGTGAAGACAGCAAAGTTTCAAAGTATTGAGGCAAATCAATCTCAATCATAATTCAATCAATCAATCTTTATTTGCTCCACAAATACAGTGTTTGGTGGAGAAAACAAAAGGAAAAAATGAACATCACCAAATTCTTTCAATAAAAGGATACAACAAAGGAATCAATGAAGCAAATTATCAATCGTCAAGCATTTAACATTATTGACAAAGATGTTAAGGGAGAGCGACTGGACCACGGTCTCTGGAAGTGAGTTCCAATCCGCAATTTTTAGGGAAGAATGAACTGAAGTAAGGGTTGGAGCGGCAGAAGGGTCTGGCAATAGCCTTGCTGTTGCTATTGTAAAATCTTGATGTCTTGCAGTGCAAAACCAGATGAAGAGCAGGCATTACAACAATTACTGGAAAATTTATTGATTTGTTCACGACATTTGCAATTTGAGTGCAACAAATTTTTTGCAGAATCAAGGATAATGAACCACATAATGAACCAATACAGGACTTCACAGGAAGATTGTGAGAATATGGAACAAATTCTAACAGATATGGAAAAGGCAAAGATATCAGACGTTTACCATACAGATCCTATTTGAGTCCATGTTTCCTGGTTAAGACCCAAAATAAGGAAACCGTTTATTACAAGATTATCGCAAAAATCAACTTTCACCTCATCGATTTACCCGCTATCTTGACAAACATTAATGAATGTCTTAGCCGGCTACACAATTGACAGGTGTTCTGCGTCATGGATCTTAGAAGGGTTATTCCTCATAAGTACAAAAAGTACTACCAATACTCCCTGACCTTTGTAAGTGAGAACGCAGTTTAAATACGTTTGAAAAATTGTCAATGGGATTAAAGACCAGTGGTATAAATTTTGCGCAGCCATCGCAGTGGCGTTGTCTCACTTACCTCACTTCTGTGACGATTTAATAATGCTCGAAAATGAGGTCATTGAATTGTTGCAAAATTAGAGGCAAAGTTTTAAAGCTCTCAGAAAGGCCAATTTTTCGATCGAGCGGACGAAATGCGTGCCCAAGTGATAGGGTTGATGTTGTTTCGCCGGACGCAATTTTTTGGAAAAACTCATTGAATGACTTTCTAATGAAACAAAATACTCTATATAATTGAGGAATTGAACAGGAGAGAAATTTTATAGAATTCAAAGTTTATACTGAACATATTCCCATCTCAAGAACTGCACGTACCATTTATGGACTTGAGTTTTATTGGGATGGTAGCTTACCTGTTAGTATCAGGCAAGCTCCTATCCCAATAGAACTCGAATTGCTCTGGCTGGAATACTAATTCCCTCCAGGTAACGGCAAGTTAAAGGACTCAACACGACACGACGTTGGAAATCGTCGCATTCTTCTCTCATCTCAACGCCTTTAAGTTCTATTTGACCTCAAACGCCTTCATCCTCGCGAGGCTTCTTGAGTGTCCGCTCAATTATGTGGCAGGAGAAAATACAGCCAAAGTCGACGCAAAGTCCAATATTCATCAGCGAATTTGAGTTTGAAATACAACACAGGCCATGACTACACGCTCTATGTTGCGGTATCAGCCTCCAACATGTTGGTGGCTGATTCCTTCAGCCGAGTATTTCCACAAAATGGGCATTTCGGACGGGATGTAAACTTATTTTAAGTTGAGTACTCTTATTATTGGTGAAACATGCTGCAATATTTTGCAGAATTTGTGGAAAAACGAGTAGTTTCAAAAAAAGGGATATGATTTTTCCATGGAGGTTTGCTTAGTATGGGCCTTTCGGAATCATTTTTAGATGTGTATTGTCCTCCACGTAATGGCGCCTCTGGAGACGCTATGTCCTTGTGGTGGATGGAGCGACCAAATTTACAATATTAAAAGCGGTGAGAAGAGCATCAACGAATACCGTCTGCCGCTTTTTGTTTGAAAAATATTGTTTTACGTTTCGGACACCACACCGTATCGTCACTGACCAAGGTTCGGTTATCACGTTCACCCTGTATAGACTCTTCTTGAATGCAAAATCGACCCGCACCATCAAAGGAGTTGTGGGACAGTGGAGAGACGCATGTCTGAATTGCCGAAATTCCTTGAAATTTTGTGCCAATCATTTACCAAGGCGTGGTCGATTGCATCCCATTTTTGGAGATTCAGTTCAATAATGCAAGAAATTCATCGACGGGATTCAGTCCTTTCCTGCTGAACCATACGGCAGGGAAGTTTTATTACCTTTTGATTTGGCACACACTCCATCTATTCCCCAAGATTGGCAAAATAAATACGGTTATGCGCGTTAAGATTCATGAAATAGCACAGGAAAATTATTTAAGAGCGACCCAGGCAAAGAATGTTGAAATACAAAATTAAAATGCTGAAAGCGTGGACGTAGTAAAGATTGGTGATCTTCTTTATGTCTGGCGTCGAAATAATTTGCCTGACGAATCCAGGAAAAGCTTGTCCTTGTGGAAAAGTCCATTTGAAATAATTAAGAAAATTAATGAATCTGTTTTCCAGACGAAGAATGTAAAGAATTTGAAACCATTTCGATCTTTATAATAAGGGTTATTGCTGTGTCAGCATATTTTTCCCTTGCAGTTCTTCACAACGTTGACTGGAATTTGAAAATAAAAGGGAAAAGAAAAGAGTAAAGAATAATGTTGCAATGCGGTTGATCGTCTTCCATCATCGGTTGTACATGGTTTCCAGAATAATATGGTGCCATAATCCATTCTCCGTCTTCATTCCCTTCTCTTGGTTGTTTCATCTGTCACCATCGTTATCTTTCAACAAACCTCTTCCATTAATTCCGGCTACGTCACTTTGCCATGTGAATGTTCTGTTCATCTTCAGCCACCTTAACGAGGATGGCCAAAGAGAATAATTTATCCGCCGTTTCGTGCAGCGTTTTTTCTCCGTCAACATCATCGATGTACGAATACATACGAACATTCCTTTTGTATTGATTACTGGTCACGCCATCTCCAATCCATCTTATCAAGAAACCGGAGAAATCTGTCACATACACAGATCCCAACGATAGATCCTTGTATTCTAATTATTTTAAACCATGTTATGATTACATGGACAAAGGAAGGCCCATTCTATTTTGTGGCCATCTCCTTCGTTGGGTTGGTTTTTTCCTCTCATTGTTTATCATCCACATAGTTTTCTCTGTGGGTATCTTCAGAACACCTTCTTTTCTGAAATGTTTCTACGAGTATATCGCCAAACAGAGCTGACCCGGGATATCAGACAGGCTTACTATATGACGACCAGCCTTTCCGACCAACTCTGGACATATTTCGGATCATGATACATCATTGCCTGAGACTTAAGACCACATGCCAGGTTTCTGTTGCGATGATGCATTGGATTTATAAATGGATGTCGGCGCTTCACTGTGTCGACGGTCATCTTCGTTCGCTTTTTATCGCTTCGTTGCTGCCGTTTTCCGTTTTTATGCCAGACATTGTCGATTTCTCCATTTCGAACTTGAACCAACTCGATTTTTATTCTATAGTGATTAAGCGCTCGAGCTGAATGATTGCTGAGTGATTGAGCGCTCATACGTGAGCGATACATATCGATAAGTTCTTGATTCTTATTTTGCGTTCTTAGTTTATATTTTATCGTGTTTTCTCTTTTTTCATAACCGATTTTTCAAAAGCAAGAGGACATTCTTTGGCCGAGGGGTTCCAATGTGACAAGGAAATAGAATTCGAAGTTTTTCTTCTTTCCGTAATTGAAATGATTGTAAAACAAATCATTATTTGGAAAGGAGTTCAGCAGTTTGGCAGAAGATATAGGTCTTTTACAACATAGGTGTATCGTAATATTGTGGATCCTCATTGAGCGAGACCCACATTTCAATTTTGTAGTTTTCAATCAGGAAATTTCGTAATACCTTTACAGATGATGGAGAAAATCATCATTTCGACCTCAATCGGGCCATAGGTATGTTCATCGATTTAATTAAATTGGCGATTCTTCAGATAAAGGGCGCTTGAGGGCATAAGTGAGCGAACATAGAGTCATGAGTTTTTATAAAATAGTAATTTTCAAAAGCAAGAGGACATCTTTATGTGAAAGAAATAGAATTGGAAGGATAGATTTGGATGATGATGGGGGGAATCATTTGGGAAGGGATGGTGGAAGATAGGTTTTTACAACCATAGATTAAGTGTACTCGTAATATTGTGGCATCTTCTCATTGGCTCGACTAACATTTTTTCAATTTTTGTAGTTTTCAATCCAGGAAATTTCGTAATACCTTTACCATTTGGATTCCCAAAATTCATTCATTTTCAATAACCTCAATTAATGCCATATTAGTTATTCATCATTCTTATTTAATTTAATTTAATTTAATTTAATTTAATTTAATTTAATTTAATTTAATTTAATTTAATTTAATTTAATTTAATTAATTTAATTTAATTTTACATAATACTGCCCCAAAGAATTTTGGGGGCAGGGAGCACACCGCTCCATGGTACTTACAATTCCGTTTTTAACAACATCGTCAAATAAGTTAAAAAAAAAGGTCGGCAGGTAAAACAAATGGCAACAATAAAATAATGCATGAAGTGCGTGAGAAGTCGCTCCCATTTCACTGACGCATGTAATTTAAATGAGGGGGAGGGAAATGCCTTATCGAGCTATGTCTATTTCAGGAGTGCTTTGGAAACAACAGTGACGGAGTGTCGAGGGAATTCCAATCTCTTATGGTTTTTGGAAAAAATGAATTCAGAAGAAAATTGTGTCTAGGTGTTGGATATGAAAAACAAAACCCGTGGTCGGAACGGCGTTGAACTGGTTTGAGGCGATAGCAGTCAGGCAGAGGAACAGGGCATTTTTGGAAAACAAGGTCAGAAAAATTTTGAGTCGGCGGTTACGTCGTCTATCACGAAGGGGTTCGAGTTGGAGGTCTGACAAGATTGCTGAAACGGAGGCACAGCGACGGAAGTTCCCGGAGATAACCCTGGCAGCACGTCTCTGGGTACTTTCTAAAATATGAATCTCGGAAGCAAGCATCGGGTCCCATGCAGCGCTCGCGTATTCCAGCACTGGCAGCACAAAGGACATATATGCCTTCCTTCTAGCTGCAGGAGTCGAAAACTTGAGATTCCTTTGGATGAAGCCGACAAGCCGACTCGCTCTTGAGGCAGTCGACCGAATATGGTCGCCCCAACTGAGGTCGGCTCTTAGGATTACTCCTAAGTATTTATAGGCTGGAACGCTTTCCAATGGGGTGCCAGTTAGGCAATAGCAGGGAATCATGTACGGGGAAGGGTTAACATCTCTGGAAAAGGACATTGTTTTGCATTTATCGGGATTTAGTCTCATTCCCCAGGTGTTGCACCACTCAGAAATGCGGCTAAGATCGTCAGACAGTATGTGGATATCTGTGGGTTTTTTGATCGCTCTGTAAATGATAATATCATCGGCGAATAGGCGAATACCAGATGCCAGGCCCTCAGTTACGTCATTCACATAAATTAGGAAAAGAATCGGACCAATTACGCTGCCCTGTGGGACTCCAGAAGTGACAGGACGAGGTGTAGAGAGTGACCCATTAACTGACACTTGCTGGGTGCGATGAGAAAGGAATGCTGAGACTAGCTGTACAATAGAAGCTGGGAAATTTAGAGAAATCAGTTTGTTTACCAATTTGTCGTGTGGGACGAGGTCAAAGGCTTTAGAGAAATCAAGAAATATTGCATGCACTGGGTAACCCGCATCCAGGGATCTGGAAACATCATCGACCAGATAAATAAGCTGCAATTCGCAGGACAGGTTTTTCCGAAAGCCAAACTGATTTGTGTGCAAGATGTTGTTCTCAACAATATGACTTAAAAGGTGGCTAACAAGAACTTTCTCAAATAGTTTTGATGCAATACAAGTCAAAGAAATTGGGCGATAACTAGACGGCAAATCATTAGGCATACCCTTTTTTGGTATTGGAATGACAATGGCCTTTTTCCAGTCGCATGGAAAGTATCTCTCTCTAGAAATTAACCGGAAAAGGTGAGTGAACACGGAAGCCAGTGAGGGTGCCAACTCTTTCAGAACCTTTGCCGGAATTCCGTCAGGTCCAGCTCCCTTTTTTGGGGAAAGCGATTGGAGAAGTTTGAGAACACCAGTATAGGATATCAGTAAACCGTCAGGATGGCGAGGTGGATCAGCACTTGTTGCAACTGCAGAAGTCTGAGCTTGGGTTGAGGAGAGAAAAAAACACTGCAGAAAAAACTATTAAGCATTTCAGATATTTCAAGGGGGTCGGAAATATTATCGCCCGAGTCATTTGTCAACATCCTCAGGTTGGTCTTGTCATTCTTTAGGGATTTGATGTACCACCAGAAACTCTGGCAGTGTTGGCTGGACAGAGCGGTGTCAATGAAACTACTAAAGAGTTGAGAATTAAGCTGTGCACATTCTCTACCCAAAAGCTCATAGGAAATGTCATCATGTTTACCGGACTTTTTGGCACGGGCGTGGATCAGTCGCTTTTTGGCGAAAAGCTTTCGTAACTTGCGATTTACCCACGGGAACTTCGCCTTGTGTGTGACTTTGCGAGGTGGTATTTGACTCAGAATTAAGGAGCGTGTTTTTGATGACAAACCACAGGCTTTCGGCATTTTGAGAACCTGAGAACGGAGAAGAGAAAAACGGGTTTGATTTCAACACTAAATTCAATTTAGACCAATTGACCATGCGAAAATTTCGAATAATTGGGCCGGTCTGATTAGCAATCTTATATTTATTTACCGGCTATCGTTTCGTTGTCTTGGTGATGCATGAGGAGGCGACCTCTGGATGATTTGTGGGTGGCAAGGCGATATCCAGACGGACGTAAGAGTTCGCCCATTCCAAGGATTTCGCTTTGCCATTTCAACCAAATTTTCAGTTACATTTCTCGTTATTTGTTGTTGATGTTTCAATGTATTTCCTTCTGCTCTTCTACTTTTTGTCACATTCTGGGTCCAAAAACAACTGAAGGTTGAAGGAACTGCCCACGAGAAGACCAGGTTTTGTCATTGAGAACATTGTCAAAAAATATCGCAAGTCAGTCGCTCGGAGTCCCTCGAAACCGTCGGTTGAAAGTTCCGAAAGCTCAAGTGGAATATGACAATTTTACGTTTGCGTAAAATTTTACGCATTTCCTTTTTACGTAATTCCGTGAAGATAAATAAGTATAGTGATTTGCAGGGGCTAAACGGGAAGGACAGACATTGGGCCGCTTTTGATGGTGTTTTAACTTTTTATGATTTGTTTTGCGTTACAGTTATAATGTCAAGCCGGGTGCAAACAAACGAGTTCAATTTATCAGTTACCAAGTCCAGCTTTCGTTTATAACCGTTCGTCCGAGCTACAGGATCGTTGGAAGTTCAAAAGTGCTACATTACACGAAAGAGACCAATCAAGGAAGAATCAGTCTTTATATCCCCCATAGGGATCCCTGTACTCCCGCGTTATGCCCCTTCTCACTAGCATGACAACGACAATAATTTCCGCGTTGTTTCGATCGAATCGGCATCATCAGACATTTGAAGTGATAAAAAGCTGTAAAATATTCGTCTGACCTCGACCAACAACTCAACTCAATTTCGATCGCACTGTAGAACTTGTTCTGAACATTTGACGATTCCATACTCTGAAATCTTACCTCCCCCATGTATACGTACCCCAAATGGCCCCATTTTGGGGACTTTGGGGGTATTACATGGAAATGGGTGCCCGGATTAAATTTTTACGGATTAATTTCGATTTGTTTTGCCGTCAGGAGCATCTCATCTCCAAGAATTTTTGCGACATATTTTTGGGACTCACACACCCTCAAGCCTCAAAAACTCGATTTCTTGGACACTGTAGGTTGGATTATCTATCAACACTGAAAAATGGTAGGATGCCAAGCGAGCGACGCCAGCGAGCGACGACAACTTATTCGAATGTCTTCCATGTCATAGCATGCGTTTTTTATTGTTCTTAATTCATCTCCGGAGCTTTATTACAATGTATTTTGGACCTAAAAAGCAAGACAGTTATGGGATTATTGAATGTTGTTTGTCTGAGATCTGCCACGATTATCAAGCGATACCCGATTCCAGAAAAGAATTCAAACAAAGCTAACAAAAAATAAAAGAAATCTTACAAGGAAGACTACTTATTGCACTTACCGAGCTCATATTTGCACCTACGATGACAAAGGATTGAAAAACAGTGAAGACAGGCGGGCAGTCTTGAACATCTTCAACAAGAACAGTCAAATCAACAACTATCACATTTCTTGTATCAACAGAAGAATCAACAAAAGCGTTCTGAAAGGCAAATGTTTAAAAAAAACTATAGGAAGCAGCATTTGGGACAAGCGACACAAAAACAGACAAGTAGTTGTACTCGTATTGTGGTCGTTCGTTAGGTCTTATTATGCACTCACTTGTGAGATCCAAGACGCATGTGACCTGTATCAGCTCATCGTTTTTTGCCTTCTATTTAATTGTGAACAGAAGAAACACTTTCTGACGCTGTGGTGGGAGTTTAGCTGGCATTACCAACTTTCTCATCTCCAATTTTCTTGTCGCTTTTCCCCTCTTTATCGTGGAATCGTGAGATACTTGTATTCTCATAAATTACTTGCCCGAGAGTTTAACATCCGGAGTAAGTCATTTCGCTGATGAGTTGACGCTGTTTTATGCAGGCGGATTTCGACCTGTGCTGATTCGGAACTCCTTCATCTTGATCTCAAACGGGTCCTGATTGATGTGCCCAATGGTGGATGCGGCTGAATATTGGGAAGTGCAAATGGATCACTCCAAGGCCCAACGACCCATTCCTTCATGTTCGCACATATCCACTTAATTCTCACTTCATTGAACAAGTCAAAGTTTTCAGTGGGGGTTAATCTTAGCTGCGATATGAGCTGGTCATCCCATTCTTCCCATATTGAATTCGATGTTGGCAAAGCTAATGGAATGTTAAGCCTTCGTGAAAAGAAATTTACGGAATTCGTCAGACTCTAGAAATTCAGGACTTTTAGAATTTTCAACAAATTGAGGACTAAACAGAAAACATATGCATCTTTGGTGTTGCCTATACTGCAGTATACGCTTGTTCCGCTTGTGATCCCTTCCTGGCGTCAGATATTCATGCGCTTTCATGTGTTCCGAGGCGTGCTATCAGGAGATTTATAACGGGGGTTTTTGACTGCCACAAAGTGTTAGTGCCATGCTCCTTGATATTGGCCTTGCACAATTGGCGATTGAGAGACAAATTCGCCGCCCGAACCCTCTCCTGCGCCTATCTGAGCTGCAAACATGCCGCTGCTTCTTTTCTGTTAAGTCCACTCAGCAGCGCACTGTTAACGGCTTCGCAATTACTCATCCAGTAGGTACCCAAGCGCGACATCCTCCTGCATTCCTGTTTACCTCGCTCTATCAGGGATTGGAATTGGAATAACCTCCACCCTTCTTCACCCCTGTTGACCCAACTTGGCGATGTCAGAGTTTCCGTTCTGCCGCTTTTCCCTTCGGGTTCAGATGAAATTTTTTATTTTACTTTTTTTACTTCGCTCTGTTCTCCGCTTGTTCCTTCAAACATTGTTGACTGCGGCTGGTCGCTATGTTGGCTTCGTTGTACGTTTGCATCTCCATTGGAGGTTGCTCCCTGCCCTCAACTCTCTACGGGCAGTATTGTCTCTTGATTAAATTCAATTAAAAAGTAAAATTTACTGATTTAGCGCTTCCGTAGATTTGGCTGCAATTTATAGTGACTACTGCCAAAAATGAGGTCTTTGGTTGAATTTTGTTAGGACGTATTGCTCATGGTGCTGCCGCTGGCAAACTGCGGCTAAAGTCGGTATTACACTTGGTTTGTATTGCCAGAGCTGAGCGAGAAAAAAGCCACGGGTATTTTATTCGTATGCATTCGCCAGGATATAACTTTGGAACGCATTCTAGGCCCGCTTTTATTTATCATTTACATAAATGATCTTGCAGCATCCGTCCATTCCCACATCCGTCTGTTTGCAGACGACTGCATTGTATATTCTGTTATAAAGGGTGCTGAGGATTGTTCAAAACTCCAGGCTGATTTAGATCGTATCGTTGATTGGTGTGCAAGAACGTCGATGACAATTAATCTTGACAAGTGTAATTTTATTCGCTTCGCAAGCAGAGGACCAGACCCGGTTCAATACCAAATCGCTGGGAAGCACCTCTCGCTTTGCACTGACCTAACGTACCTGGGAGTCATTTTTCCAGCAAGCTCGACTGGGGGGCACACGTAAGTACCATTGCTGCTAAAGCGAATAGAGCCTTGTATTTCATTAAACGAAGTTATCGTAAGTGCCCTGCTAATATCAGAGAATTAGCATATTTCAGTCTTGTGAGACCAATTCTGGAATACGCTGTTGCTGCTTGGGACCCGTGGCTCCAGTCCCATATCTTGGCATTGGAACGGATTCAGCGGCGAGCTGCCAGGTTTGTGGTTGGTGACTATCGAAGAACCACAAGTGTCTCGGGCATAATTGCAAATCTCGGTTGGAGATCGCTGGCTGAGAGACGCAAGGTTGCTCGTCTTTCAAGCCTCCCTCTGATTCTGAGTGGGAGTGGGGGGTGGATTGACTTGCTTCCAAAAATAGAGGCACCTCATTACTACGCGCGCCGGGACCATGATTACAAACTTCGCCTCTGGGCCTTTGATAAAGACATTGGTAAATTCTCCTTTTTGGGAAGGACCATCAGTGAGTGGAACTCCCTTCCCAGTGACATGTTCAGGGATCCCCTAAACACAGCCACATTTCAATCCAGGCTAGAGTCCTTGTCTGCGTCCTAGGGCATTGTTCTTTTCATCTGTTGTCAATGATAAAACAACCAATTTTTCTGCATATTTGTCATTGATGTCAGCGCTGTTTTTTTTATTGGTTTACAATTTCGTTTATTGGTTTGTATAATTTCGATTGGAGACAATATGTATGTATTTCGATAGGAGGAAACTCCAAAGAAATAAAATGGAATTGAATTGAATTGAACACCCGACGACCATTTGATGCTTCTGGTGAATCCGACTCTGCCAATGCATCCGACGCTTCCGATGCATCCGGGGAATCCGATGTGTCGCCTATCCTTGCCTATCCCAACCTCCCAAAATCTTAACCAAACCTAAGTCAGGTTGTGGGTTAGGTTAGTTTAGGCGATGCATCGGATTCATCGAAAGCGTCGGATCTATCGTGTTCTCGGGAAGGTATAGCATCGGATGCATCGCAAGCATCAGTGTTGCTTCCAAAAGAACATTGGATGCATCGAACGCATCAGAAGCATCAGTGGTCAGGTATTCCAAAGTTAAACCGGCGGGCGTTGTACTGAAAGGGGGAATAACACCTTCGGTCTCCTTTACCTTTTTGAGGTTTATCCACCCTCTAAGAAAAGCCCCTCGTGGCAGTGTTCTTTTTTATTTTGTGCATCATGAGATACCACTTTTTGGCAATTGACTCTGAAATCAGTCAATTTAAAAAGCTAGGTCCATAATGCTGGAATTCGCTTTTATGGTCGGTTCTCTTGATGTCAAGAGAGGTGATCACATTGTACAAACAATTGCACAAATTAGATTTACACGAGTGTATGAAAAGCCAGAACTTCAACTTTTTGAATGTCGGTTATTCTTTATCTCACGTCAATAAGGCCATAAGAAGAGAGAATTTTACGTTGAAATAGCACATCTATTCTTCGATCAGAAAAGAGATCAGCTGGAATTTATGCCGTCCATTGATCTCTTTCTTTACTCCTGACCAACCAAGGCCGGAAAGCTCGAATTATTCCCACCCTTTGCTGGCTTTCACGTCAAGGTAACCGGCCTTCAAAAATTGGGAATTCTAACTTTTCGGAAGGATGAAAAATACTCGTATCTTGTCGATGGCTTTTTGTGTTTTTCATTCATATTTATGTGTACGAGTAGTTTCTTAGTAAATTTCATGTGTGCAGTCGACAAAAAACAGCAATAGGTATAATATAAACAGAGAAGACATTTTTCATACAAAAAAAGTCGTGTTCTCAACCAGTTCTGTTGGGTGATGGCTTTATGGTATTGGCATTCAACTCACCAGAGCAATCAGTTTAAACTGATACAAAACTCGCTTTTCGAAGTCCAGCTCTGAGTTTAGAATTATCGTTCCATTTGTTCTGTCATTAGCGGCCAGACGTTGTTCCAACCGAAGAACTGATGGACCCTTTCGAAAAAACGAAGAAGAAAAAAAGAATAAAATTATAGCTTTTTATGGCAAGGAATTATTCAAGATTGCTGTAAGCGCTCTGTTATCGTATACCAATTTTAAACAGTGGTCGACGATCAGTCGCTTCCAATTACAGGCCCATAAACCTTCTAAATACTTGTTCAAAAATCCTGGAATTCACAATGGCCAAGCACATCAGAGGATTTCTGGCAGCTAACGCCTTGCGGCTGATTTTCAACATGGATTGAGGCCCGGTTTTTCATATTCCACTCAACTCACCTCTTTCACTCACGACCTTGCGGACTCCGTCGATCGTGGTGCGCAGGTTGATACCACAGCCATCGATTTTTCCAAAGTCTTTGATTTTATTAGCCGTAGACTCTTGATTAGAAAGTTATAGAGTTGCTCGGGATTTCGAATCCCTACTCCATCCCACCACGATCCAAAGTCGTGGAATTCTAAATCCCCACTTCACACTCTCCACAGCTTTGAGCCGTGGTATTTTGAATCCTCACTTCACATTTTCGCGGTATAGAGCCCTGGTACATTGAAATCCCACATCACTCAACAACGATATTGAGCCGATGGTATTTTGATACCCCAACTCACATTACTATAGTTTTATTCATGTTATTTTGAATCCCCACCTCATTCTACCACAGTTTTCAGTCGTGGTATTTTGAAACCCCACCTCATATTACCACGGTTTTGAGCTGTGGTATTTTGAATCCCAAACCTACATTACCATGGTTTTAGCAGTGGTATTTTGAATGCCCGCCTTGTTTCGCTACGGTTTATAGCCGAAGTATTTTGAATCCCCACCTCATAAATACCCTTTAGAACCGCCGTATTTTGAAACTTCACCTCACTTTACATCGGTTTTGAGCCGCGGTTGGTTGAATTCCTACACTTGAGCAGTGGTATCTTGAATTCCCACCTCACATTACCACAGTTTTAAACAGTGGTATCTTCAATTCACACCTCACATTACCACGGTTTTGAACAGTGATGGTATCTTGATTTCACACCTCACATTACTGCGGTTTGAACAGTGGTATCTTGAATTCACACCTCACATTACCACGGTTTTGAACAATGGCATCTTGAATTCACACCTCACATTACCACGGTTTTGAACAGTGGTATCTTGAATTCCTACCTCACATTACCACGGTGTTAAACAGTGGTATCTTGAATTCACACCTCACATTACTACGGTTTTGAACAGTGGTATCTTGAATTCACACCTCACAATTACCACGGTTTTGAACAGTGTATCTTGAATTCACACCTCACATTACCACGGTTTTGAACAATGGCATCTTGAATACACACCTCACATTACCACGGTTTTGAACAGCGGTGTCTTGACTTCACAATTCACAGTACCACGGTTTTGAACAGTGGTATCTTGAATTCACACCTCACATTACCACGGTTTTGAACAGTGGTATCTTGAATTTACACCTCACATTACCACGGTTTTGAACAGTGGTATCTTGAATTCCCACCTCACATTACCACGGTTTTAAACAGTGGTATCTTGAATTCACACCTCACATTACCACGGTTTTGAACAGTGGTATCTTGAATTCACACCTCACATTACCACGGTTTTGAACAGTGGTATCTTGAATTCACACCTCACATTACCACGGTTTGAACAATGGTATCTTGAATTCACACCTCACATTACCACGGCTTTGAACAGCGGTGTCTTGACTTCACAATTCACAGTACCACGGTTTTGATCAGTGGTATCTTGAATTCACACCTCACATTACCACGGTTTTGAACAGTGGTATCTTGAATTTACACCTCACATTACCACGGTTTTGAACAATGGTATCTTGAATTCACATATCACATTACCACGGTTTTGAATAGTGGTATCTTGAATTCCCACCTCACATTACCACGGTTTTAAACAGTGGTATCTTGAATTCACACCTC
>JASGXE010012548.1:0-37967 GCA_030068105.1 Sinentomon sp. SZTP_YWyxl
TTTTTTTGCTTCGGGTGGTACCGGAAAAATGCTGGAGAATAGCAACTAGTTTTCACCAATCTTCTAAAGAAAGCTAGTTTCTAAAAAGGTGGCTGTGAAAATTGCATCAGACAATGCACCCTCTTCACCTGATGAGTGCAAGACCAGACGAAGACTGATGAGAAGGAGGCAAAAAAGCGAACAATAAAAATAAACTAGAAAACGCCCGCTGGCGTGTCGGCCACCCAATGCAAAGGCAAAACACGAAGCCCAGCAGTCGCTATCGTAAGTCGTCAGCCAACTAGAAGTGAGTTGTGCAGAGCTGCGCTGCTGAATAAAAAAGCGAGTGGCTCCTCTTTGTGGGTGAAATCCCTCCCAGTCCTCCTGCCTTCACCTTCAGTTGACAGCTTGCCATTAGAGATGAGTCGGAACACCTGGAACGGAATTCGGAACAGCACTTCTCAAAATTCGGAATTCAGAGTCGGAATTTTGCAGATTTTTCCAGATTTTTCCAGAAAAAAAAGCAGATTTTTCCCAGATCTCCATTTGATGAAAGGTCAGAAGGGCATTTTGACATCATTGCAATGCCAAAAAACACACAAGAAGCCACTCTGGATTCCGATTCCGGAAAAATTCCGATTCCTATCGTAGTTCCGACCTTGCGAAGTTCCAACCCGACTTCAAATTTTGAATTCCGCTCAACTCTACTTGCCACGCCTTCAGCTGATCATGTTATTCTGCGGCAAATCGTCCCACTGCGCTGCTGCGTGACAGGCGATGCAAACACTGGTCAGTGCCTCTCCCAAACTAGTGCATGGAGTTTTGTTCGTTGCCTCTGTTTTCTCTTTCTATGGCGTGTTTGGGTCCATTCAGTTTCATGCAACATGACAGATGACATAATATCTCAACCCTTTGCGGATGTCTTAGGTGCATGATTGACGCTCTTTATTCAGTGCAGATAAATAAATAAATAAACGAGCGAATAAACCCACCATCTGAATTGCGCTGACATGTTGATTCTGTTCGACATAGATGTGAGCAATGTTCAACCAAACGTCAGAGAACTCGGCCGTGGCCTCCCTCACTTGGGCAAAAATGTCTCTGGCTTCGTTGATGCAGTTCTTGTGAGCTAAGACGGCACCTGAGATAGAAGTAGAAGAGGTCTAAGTGAGCTAAGACGGCACCTGATGAAAGTAGAAAAGGTCAAAGTGAGCTAAGACGGCACCTGATGAAAGTAGAAAAGGTCAAAGTGAGCTAAGACGGCAACTGATGAAAGTAGAAAAGGTCAAAGTGAGCTAAGACGGCACCTGATGAAAGTAGAAAAGGTCAAAATGAGCTAAGACGGCACCTGATGAAAGTAGAAAAGGTCAAAGTGAGCTAAGACGGCACCTGATGAAAGTAGAAAAGGTCAAAGTGAGCTAAGACGGCACCTGATGAAAGTAGAAAAGGTCAAAGTGAGCTAAGACGGCAACTGATGAAAGTAGAAAAGGTCAAAGTGAGCTAAGACGGCACCTGATGAAAGTAGAAAAGGTCAAAATGAGCTAAGACGGCACCTGATGAAAGTAGAAAAGGTCAAAGTGAGCTAAGACGGCAACTGATGAAAGTAGAAAAGGTCAAAGTGAGCTAAGACGGCACCTGATGAAAGTAGAAAAGGTCAAAGTGAGCTAAGACGGCACCTGATGAAAGTAGAAAAGGTCAAAGTGAGCTAAGACGGCAACTGATGAAAGTAGAAAAGGTCAAAGTGAGCTAAGACGGCAACTGATGAAAGTAGAAAAGGTCAAAGTGAGCTAAGACGGCACCTGATGAAAGTAGAAAAGGTCAAAGTGAGCTAAGACGGCAACTGATGAAAGTAGAAAAGGTCAAAGTGAGCTAAGACGGCACCTGATGAAAGTAGAAAAGGTCAAAGTGAGCTAAGACGGCACCTGATGAAAGTAGAAAAGGTCAAAGTGAGCTAAGACGGCACCTGATGAAAGTAGAAAAGGTCAAAGTGAGCTAAGACGGCAACTGATGAAAGTAGAAAAGGTCAAAGTGAGCTAAGATGGCACCTGATGAAAGTAGAAAAGGTCAAAGTGAGCTAAGACGGCACCTGATGAAAGTAGAAAAGGTCAAAGTGAGCTAAGATGGCACCTGATGAAAGTAGAAAAGGTCAAAGTGAGCTAAGACGGCACCTGATGAAAGTAGAAAAGGTCAAAGTGAGCTAAGACGGCAACTGATGAAAGTAGAAAAGGTCAAAGTGAGCTAAGACGGCACCTGATGAAAGTAGAAAAGGTCAAAGTGAGCTAAGATGGCACCTGATGAAAGTAGAAAAGGTCAAAGTGAGCTAAGACGGCACCTGATGAAAGTAGAAAAGGTCAAAGTGAGCTAAGATGGCACCTGATGAAAGTAGAAAAGGTCAAAGTGAGCTAAGACGGCACCTGATGAAAGTAGAAAAGGTCAAAGTGAGCTAAGACGGCAACTGATGAAAGTAGAAAAGGTCAAAGTGAGCTAAGACGGCACCTGATGAAAGTAGAAAAGGTCAAAGTGAGCTAAGATGGCACCTGATGAAAGTAGAAAAGGTCAAAGTGAGCTAAGACGGCACCTGATGAAAGTAGAAAAGGTCAAAGTGTGCTAAGATGGCACCTGATGAAAGTAGAAAAGGTCAAAGTGAGCTAAGACGGAACCTGATGAAAGTAGAAAAGGTCAAAGTGAGCTAAGACGGCAACTGATGAAAGTAGAAAAGGTCAAAGTGAGCTAAGACGGCAACTGATGAAAGTAGAAAAGGTCAAAGTGAGCTAAGACGGCAACTGATGAAAGTAGAAAAGGTCAAAGTGAGCTAAGACGGCACCTGATGAAAGTAGAAAAGGTCAAAGTGAGCTAAGACGGCAACTGATGAAAGTAGAAAAGGTCAAAGTGAGCTAAGACGGAACCTGATGAAAGTAGAAAAGGTCAAAGTGAGCTAAGACGGCAACTGATGAAAGTAGAAAAGGTCAAAGTGAGCTAAGACGGCAACTGATGAAAGTAGAAAAGGTCAAAGTGAGCTAAGACGGCAACTGATGAAAGTAGAAAAGGTCAAAGTGAGCTAAGACGGCACCTGATGAAAGTAGAAAAGGTCAAAGTGAGCTAAGACGGCAACTGATGAAAGTAGAAAAGGTCAAAGTGAGCTAAGACGGAACCTGATGAAAGTAGAAAAGGTCAAAGTGAGCTAAGACGGCAACTGATGAAAGTAGAAAAGGTCAAAGTGAGCTAAGACGGCACTGATGAAAGTAGAAAAGGTCAAAGTGAGCTAAGACGGCAACTGATGAAAGTAGAAAAGGTCAAAGTGAGCTAAGACGGCAACTGATGAAAGTAGAAAAGGTCAAAGTGAGCTAAGACGGCACCTGATGAAAGTAGAAAAGGTCAAAGTGAGCTAAGACGGCAACTGATGAAAGTAGAAAAGGTCAAAGCAAAGGTAGCGTGTCGAGACAGACTGAACATTATTTGAGTGACCTGCCTATCATAACTGCTCGTGCATCTATCAGTAGAACACTGATGGGTGGAAGAACCTGCTGAAGGGTGGAAGAACCCGCTGACGGCTGGAAGTTCCACAGAAAAGAAAAATTCCGGGAAAACAAAATTCCATGAAATCTAAAAATTGCTGTTTATTTGTGTGCATTAGTGGGTGGTATAATTTGGTCACCACTGTGCACTGCTGCTATGTCGGATGATCTATAAAGATACCCGAGAAGATATTTGGGAAGATCCCCATCAGTGATGCCTGTGCTGTGACAAACCGTGCTAACGGAGCGCAGGGTTCATGCCGGGAGTAAAAAAAAAATATAGGATTTTCAACCCAAAAAAATAGGATTTTCAACCTCAGAAAAATAGGATTTCCAACCCCAAAAATTGGGATTTTCAACCCAAAAACCTAGGTTTTCAACCCCAAAAAGGGGGAAAAGCATCTTATCTTTCTGTTTCATGCATAAATCTTTGCATGAATAACCACCGGTGGGTGGAGGAAGGGACTTGTTGGAAACACAATTCTTGTTTTCCTTTTGAAAAATAATTTTTTGAAAAAAAAAATTTTTGTTTCCTTTTCGAATCGAATCCAAAAACCACAAAACAACATTATGAAACATTGTGAAACAATTATGAATTATGAAAAAACATCATTTGAATTCAAAAAAATGGGATTTCTATAGGCAACATGGAAAAAATAGGAAAAAAATAGGAAAAAAGCTTTTGTTCAAAAATATAGGAAAAATAGGAAAAAATAGGACCGCATGAAGCCTGGGAGCGGAGCTATATGGAGATAAAATTGTTGAATGAAACAACCTGGAAAGATAATACCTGCTTTCCTTTTATGCTGGAATGGAGATCAATGCATGTGACGTGACTGCTGCGGGGAAGGGCAGATATCAAAGAAAAAAAACTGAACTAACCGATTCCATTGGCAGCCCAGATGTTTTTAGGATCGATCCTCAGCACCTTTTTGTACATGGCCAGAGCACGGTCCTGATGGCGTGTCTCCTTCTCTTTATCCCTTGTCGGTTGGTGGAGGGTCTGAAGCCAGACATTGCCTAGAGCAATCAGCGAATAGGCGTCTGACGAAGTGGAAGGATTCTGAGGCGGAAAGAAAATGAAAATGATGCAAAACTTACTGAATCGACTAAATTAGCTGCCTGTTTATATCAGGCTGATATTTAGCGAATAAACTGGGGGACTTGAGCATAACAATGGTACCAAAGTGTTGGTTGAGCAGCACGCACAGCTGTGGCAGCGGATGGTCCCTGGCAGTTATCTTTAAGATGGGGAACAAGTGCCGCTTAAAAAGTTATAAATGGTGACTGCCCGTCCCACTCATGCCACCAGGCTTTCATTGGCAGTCTTTGGACTGCCCTTGGCGGGTTGCAGTTCGGAATACCTGCCGACATAAAAAATGCTGAACTGGACGAGTTTTCACAAACGCTCAAGTAGCCAAAATGGGATAGGAAGATGAGGACGAGGTAGGTAGGATAGGATAGTTTAGGATAGGTGTCTTAGGATAGGTTAGGTTAGGTTTAGTTAGCTGTATGTCAGAGAGAAATGGTGATAACTCGTGTGAAATGGTGAGATCTGGTGATAACTCGAATCGTGAGAAATGGTGATAACTCGAAATGTCGGCAGGTATTCCAAACTGTTACCCCTTGGCGTGCGTTGTTAGCAGCACCAATAATAGAAAATAAACAAAAGCGTCCTGGCTGGACTTGAGCTCTGAGTTTTGAATGTTGATCAGTTAAAGATGCTGGCTTACCCTGGAATGGTGCTTAAATGCAACTTTCTTTCTTTAATTAGTTAGCAGCACCATTTGAAAATACCACCACTTTTGCTATCTCTCCCTGGGCGGTGTGGGTAAGAGCACTGGGTTGAAAGGTGGGGCTCCGATTCGGCAACCGGCTGGCTGAAATGAACTATGGCGGCATCATAAAAGTCCACGCAGAAGAAATTGCAATTTCTTTCATATTTATAACGTGTCTTCCCTTTTCAAATGCAACAACCGATAAAAAAAACCTCAACCAGCAATGTTGGAAGCGGGCCAAATATCAATTGCCACAAATTGTCAAACCTTCAATATCTGTTCGAACTTCTTCTGACCAGGACCCCATTCCATTTTGGCCAAGTGCAAATTCCCGATCAGCGACCACGCATCTGGGTGACTGTTGTTTATGTGCAAGGCCTCCTTGAACCAATCGGATGCCTCGTAAATTTGACCTCTGTCACGTGCCATGCAACCTAACCTGAGATAACCTGAAAAGTTATCAAAAAAAAAAATTGATCAGCATCCTGAAATGGCAGAATCTAAACTGGGGTCTAATCTAATCTGGGGTTTAAACTGAGACGAACTGGGGTATAATCAAAAATGACAATCTGTCTAATCTAAAAATGACAGAATCTTGATTAATTTTGGCTAGGAAATTAGTAAAAAAATGTTCTGGAAATTTGGGGGAAAATGTTGTCAGGGGAATTTTATTTTTCAATGACGAGGGATGTTTATCATTTTTGAAAAATAAAAATCCCCTCACAGCATTTCTTCCCAACTTCCCAGGAAATTTTTCACAAATTCCCTGGCTAAATCTGCCAAGAAACATCAACCTTGCGAACAAAATTCAGATTTTGGTGTTCGAAAATTCGAGTTCCTTTAAAACTGCAAAAAGACCTCAATTTTCCTTCTTTTATTTGGAAATTCAAGAATCGGATCCAGGCCCGGTTTTAGGCGTAGGCCACGTAGGCCATGGATTACGCCTGATTTTCCCAGGGGCGGCATTTTGGGGCGGGGGGGCAATTTTTTATTGGAGCAAACACATTTTAACTTTCAACAATGCATAAAGTCTTTGACAAACCCATGCGAATGTCATGTTCTGGCTTGTGATGTTCTTTCTCTTCGTACAAACTGGAAAAATCGTCAATTTCAATTCGGCGAGAACACGGCCTCATCTCATCCCCAGGATTTTGGATAACGTATCAAATAAAATTCTCTGTGTGCCCGCAGCCTCAAGAACCGGACTGCACCCCAGCCCAGTCTAGTCAGCCAGGCGGTAGGCGGGGTCAACGCCTCATGGTGCAACTTTAAAAGTCGAGTTGCCTGTAACTGGTGGAACTGAGCAATGCCCATGTGATTCATGTCGAAATAAATCTTGATGTGCCTCCCAATCTTGATTTTCCACTCCATGCAGCTATTCAACCGAGGACGTACATACGGGAGTTTTGTGAAAAATGCTGTTTTTTGAAAAAAAAGTGAGCATTCGGAGCACCATTTGAGGTTACGTTTTTCAAAAATTTCTTCCCCTTCCGGTAGGAGGCACCCCCCCCCCCGAACCTCTCCCCCGGCATTGCGCTTTGCGTAACGCTTCTTCGGGGGCGTGATTTTTTCACATTTGCCATGGACGTCAATTCGAAACAAAAAATGATGGCGGCAATTCGACTTCAGGCCTACAGTCGGACATGGCCTGAAACCGGGCCTGATCGGATCAAACAAGAGTGGAGGTATCAGAGATATCCACAGCAAGAGGCAGTGGACTAATTTCTACAGAAAAGGCAAGAAAAACTGATTGGAAGGTAATTAAGTAGTAAACTTACAGTCAATGTAATTTGGATGCTCCTTCAGAATATCCTTGTAAAGCTTGTTGGCCTTGTCAAATTGACAGGAGACTTCGCACAGCCTTGCCAGGTTGTAAGATGTCGTAACAGATATTGCATTGTAATAGTGAGGATCATTTTCAGATTCTTGGCACGATCGTTCCAATGACAGCTCAAAATTACGACTAGCTTCTGCGTAATTACCCAGCCTTTGGTTGGTAATGCCAAAGTAAAAAACAAAAGATGGAAAATATTCCACATGGCAGCATAAAACAAATACGACAATAAAATTCTTTAGACATCTGTCTAGCCTAGGCCAAAAGTTCCCTTGAAGGACACGTTATTGGCACCATTCCGTTCCGGTGGCAGGCATCCGTCCTGATGGAAGGCAATGGGTGAAATTGGAAGCTTTTCCATGCAGCAAGCCATCAGAAGCACAAAGACACGACTCTGAAATTCACAACCGTTTCAATTGAGAATTTATCGCCACACACATTTTTGTCAATGTAATGGAGGATCGCAGCTGCAACTACATGCTTGTCGACTGGGAATGCTTTGAAGGAATTTCCAAAAAAACCACGCAGAAAATGCATCTGGGATTGGGGGAGGTGGGCCAACCCCCACAAAGCTTCAGCCAGCCACCTTCCGCAAACTACTGCCAGTCCCCTGCCGAATGAAGGACACCAATTTTCAGAAGAAGCCATAGCTTGAAATGACACGGTTACCACCTATTTTGAAAATGCTCACACTTCTGTTGGCCACCAAACTCATCCGATGCTTGTGCAAGCCATACCAGCCACTACAGACCCTGCAGGAGGCCTTCCAGTCACAAAACTGGAGTGTCTCGGGTACCCTCGTTGGAATGCATCGTTCTCACCAACAGTTTCGCAGAACGCAGTACAAACCTCGGTCAGCAAAAGTACTGAAATCCAGGGTTATAGTAAGTTATGCACATCTCACACGATGGCCCACATTTACACCGCCATTACACGATTTAAAAAAAATGTCGACAGTCAGGCAATAAAGCGACAGTCAGACAATAAAGCAAACCAGTAATGCCTCTCACCTGTAATGCAAGGCTCCCGCATTGTTCAAAATTTCCGGCAAGATGTCGGCTTCCGCTTTATCTTTCAGAATTTTGGTAGCCGTTCCGTAAGCCTGCAAGGCCCCGTGCAGGTCAGATTGTTCAAGGATTTGTGCCAACTCAATCCAAGCTTCAATATCATCAGGAAACTGTTCAGTTACCTGTTTGATATTTTGGTTCAAATCAAAATGAAGAATTATTGGCACAATCAAAATCGGCAAAGGAAGAGAGAAACACTAATAAGGAACACATCTTAGCAACCATTTTGATCTCACTCCCTCGGAAATTGTGACCTCACCCCCCCGAAAATTGCAACCTCGCTCCCCTGGAATTGTGACCTCACCCTCCCCAGAAATTGTGACCTCACTGCTGCACTCGGCCTGAAATTGTGACATTTCTCAATCATTAAGAAAAAGCAGCGCCCATGAGCAACCCAGCGACCAGATGATGCCGCAAAAGGTGAGTCCCTCAAAAGCCAGACCTTTCTACCTGACAACAGGTTATCAGAATGCCACAGGAAGACAATTTTCAAGGGTTTAATGAAACTGAATCCTGGCTTTTTCTATGTTTGAAAGGGGACTTGGAAGTCTGGTAAAAGGTGTCAAGAACATTATGTCCTTTAAAGCGCAAGTAAATTACCTAAAAGACTTTAGCTCCACACAAAGATTGGCAGCGCAAAGTCCAAACTAACAATTATTATTTTCTGCACCAATTTTGGTCAATTCGAAATCATTTTTTTGGCTCATGAAAAAAAGGCGGCATGGAGTGATAGAATAATTTTCTCATACGTAGGTACATTTTTCCCTCAAGCAGGCTAAGGACTGGGAAAATGGAGCCAATAGCATGCAGCAGCAGAGCATAAGCCCTGGCTGTCACAGGTGATAACCTACAGGGTGAAACAGCAAACCTCCTACCTCTTTCGGAAACAGCGTGCACATGCAGTGACCTGCAGAGGATGCAGTTTGACCACTTCAGACTCACATGATGTTGGTGTCAACCAGACCAAAACCAGCAACTTTTGACTTAACAGCTTGACTACTCCACTTCACACGGAGACATCACGTCGTCCATTGAGTGAGTGGGCAGACCCATCTCTCAGTAAAAGGTCAATTAGGTGACCTACCGTGCTACGAGCGGATGATGCCTTTAAAGCATCGGTGCTTCCGTCAAATATCCAGGCTTGTTTCACGGAAGGATATTTGACGGAAGCACCGATGCTTTAAAGGCATCATCCGCTCACTTCAGACTCATTGGAACCCTAAAATACTCGTACTTTACAGAATCAAAAAATCCACGACAAATATTTCAGTTTCCTTTTTTTTGGATCACCCTGTACACAAACAGGAAATGAAGAAAACAGACCAACCTTCTTCAGATGCGCCTTTGCAATGTCCCTCTTTGATTCACTTGTTGATGAGGCATAGAGTGATCCAAGAATCTTCATTGTTTCATAGTTGCCTGGCTGAGCCTTCAGAACACGCTCAAAACACTGAGCAGCCTACGATGAGAGACAGGAGGGAGAGAGAGCGAGAGAAATGATGATTTCAGAGCGCATTGGAAGGTGAGAAAGCAAGTCCTCACGTGACAAGAAAGAACAAATCTCTTTTGAGGCTTTTTTTCATGCTTCTGTCTTTAACATTCACCTGTTGAAAGGCCATTGTGGGATCGAATATGGGTTTTCCGATGACGTTTCGACTCCAGGGCTGGAGCCATATCCGATCCTACAATGGCCTTACAACAGGTGAATGTTACTGTTTTTGAAATGGATCGTGGCGCAAGACACAATTTGCTTCTGTCTTTCCGTCTTTCAAATAACTTTGGACATGCGTGGATGGCTTGAGGGTGAGGTAGGATGCCAGCGGATTGCATCACCATGCCTCACCCATGAGCTGCACTGCAGGTGGCACTGAAGTAAGCATCAGTTTGCGGCCATGAGATCGTGAAGGATGTGATCACATGTGTTAATCTCTGCTGCATGATTGGAATGAGAGAGAGGGGAGAGAGGAAGGAGAGAGAGGAGGGAAAGAGAGGAGGAGGAAGAGACAGACAGAAAGAGGAAGAGAGAAGACATGCAGTGGAGGGATGGACGGTGGGGTGATGGAGGGAGAGAGATTTCCAGAAGCTTTCCCTCGACATCTATTCTTTATTTGGCATGCAGTTCACAGGGGCTCAAGGTTTTTTCATCCAACTTTCAGGCTGGAAAACGTCGGCACGACGGCAGGGGGGTCATGCCGTGATGAGGGCACGACCCCCTGCCACCATCACGGCACTATAGCAAGGCTGGTTCTAAAATAAAAAACTAAAAAATGAAAATTCAGGAGCTGGTATTGCTAGATTCATAGAAAGAACTTTCTTCGCAAGAGAACAAAAAAGCCAAATAAGGATGTAAAGACAGAAAAGAGGTGAAGTCTCTTGCCGGATGACAAATTCGTAAAGACAGAGAGCTAAGACACTGAGAACTTACGTTTTCCGTATCACCCCGGAAGATGTACATCTGACCCAAACCGAAATGTGGCAGCACAAAGTTGGCTGAAGCAAACTGGGTAGCCTGGTAGTAATACTGAAACGCCTGATCAAAATCACTCTGAAAAAAAAACAAGAAAAAAGTTATCCCATAGGTTGGTTCGTACCTTGTGCGTGCAGGTCACCAGCCTCAAAGCAACATAATAACCATCATGAGCAGCACCCCAGTGACCAAAATTGACATATTCAAGGTTCAAGTTTGGAGGTCAACGAATTTTCCCAAGTTTCAACGCTCATATGGAAACCCTTGCGGCCATATTCCCCATTGCAACTCACCCTAGGTCCAACTCAATAGCCAATTCAACAGGCAGATATGTGTTGCGAAAATTTCATTTCTATGCACGCAACGCTTATTCCTTTTCCATTGTTGCATTGAAAGATGCATCCGTCTGTTGAATTGGCTCTGTTGAGTTGAATCTATGAGGGTGAGTTGGAATTCGGCCGGTAAACTGAGAATGCTATACACACTTTACTCCATTCAAAGCAACTGCGAAACTTCGATTTATATGTATATGTATGCCGAGTCGACAGATTTTCAATCGGACTTTCGTTGTTATTGGAGGAATTCTGATTTCAATTTAAGCAAGCCTGAGAGCATCCTTGGTTTCTATCTACAAATGAAATAAGGAGTATGTATCAAAGCAATCATTGCACACTTCCCGCTTACACATGCAAGTTCACTACACACACAATTGCAATTTAAAATCAATGACTACATGCGGCGCAGAACATTATTAAATTTGTTTGGGTAGTGCAAATGCCAGTTTAGCCGCCAGGAGGCGCATCCGTGCTAGAAGCTGGCTGAGGAACCCCTAGCAAGCTAGGTCCCGTCAACCCCTCCCCCCTACAAATGCCAGTTTAAATTGGTGAGAGGTTTATTTTCACAAAGGGGAAGATATTATTGTCCCCCACTACCACACAAGGTAGCAAGGTTCCCAACTCACCTGAACATGAAATGACCTGGCTAATTGGTAACAACTCTCAGCCCTCATGGCTTCGTTTTCAGTGTTGTGGAACGCATGCAGTGCAAGATGCTGAATTTTGCTGTAGTCCTGAAAATTAAAAATAAAAGCAGATCATTAATCAAATTCTTCCACTTCTTCCAAGCAAAATGGCCCTGTTTGGCAGTAACTTGTCTGTTCAGCAAACTGTAAACAGTGGGTTGGAAATTTGGAGATGTGTCTGACATTAAAATAACACCCTTACCGGGAATTTGGACGATTTTAACTCCATGGTGTGAGTTGAGTTGAGTCGACGTTTCGGGTGCATCGCGCGTCCGTTATTAAGACGAGACTCTGATAAAGGACGCGCGATGCGCCCGAAACGTCGGCTCAACACACACCATGGAGATAAAATCGTCCAAATTCCGGGAACCTAACGTTTAAGTCGTCTCCGGATTTTGTAGACTGATCTCGTCTATGATACCATATGGCATCACCAATTTGTAAGTCTCAATACAACTGCAGCCTCATATTCAATTTTTGAAGTGTTTGGAACAACTCCTTTGAAGGCATGTTTACTTCCGATGACACGTTTATTGCAAAGACCTGTACAAAGTCTTCATTCCAAGAATCGGAGTTGTACAACCGAAATCGTAAAAAATGATGAGAGGCGGTCTCCTTTGTCGGCGTGTCAAAGAGAAGCCGACCTGTCAATCAAGGCGCGAATTGCTGATGATCCATCTTCACACTTCCGCCGACAACTTCCCAGAAATCTGATGAAAAATGTCATCAGATGCGGGCTGTCGGCGCCGTCAAAGGATTGAAAAAAAGTTTTCGAGATAAACGCACATTTATCTATTGATATTATTATTGTTTCCTACGTCGGCATGCCCTCTGTTTTTGACTTTGAACTTTTCCCGCCATTTTGGCATGGTCCCTGTATCTCGGGTAGGGATTGCTAAAGTGCCAGGTTTTGAGAAACCGGCTGGAGATATCGAAAAAATAGGCCGGATTCCACCCTTTGGGTGGAATCCGGCCTATTTTTCGATATCTCCAGCCGCCCGGCAGGGCTTGGAGTGACATACCCCCCAGGCTAAATTTGGCCTAGGACACTTTTTTCCCGCCCAAATATCGATCCTTTATGATGCCAAATGGCATCGTAGACAGGACCCACCATTTCGGAGCAGCAGGCGAGCAAAAAACCCCAAAATTCACCCCAGATAAGCCTGCTGTTCGCATGTCAATTTGACAGGGTTACAGTTGACACTTAGCAATACAATCTGGTGGCGTTTTCGACAAGATGTCAAAGTGGGGTGTCATTCCAAAAAAAAAAGACATTTTTTAACATAATGCAGAGACGAGATTCGGCATTGTTTTCGTGATGCCATATGGCATCATAGACGAGATAAAGGCTAAGGGTGATATTTTACTTATCTGTTCATTGTTCAAAAAGTGGAAAGACCAACACGAGGTTCAGCATAACTTTTTGGCAAAATTTTGCCATTTTCATTGTTTCAACTGCGAAGATTTATCATGCAATTCGGAGTTAGCATTCATCCCAGAATGATGACTTCACTGTAAGTGGTTGATTTGCAGTTGAGACAACATTGGACTCAATTGGACTATAAAAGACTGAGATCCATTTAAAATAGGCGAAAGAACATGGTCGTAACAAAATTTAATTACATTTAACGATAATTTAAAAAGCATGGTTGAGACAAAATTTAATTACATTTAACGATAATTTAAAAAGCATGGTTGAGACAAAATTTAATTACATTTAACGATAATTTAAAAAGCATGGTTGAGACAAAATTTAATTAAGGTAACCTTCGCGCTGGAAAAAGTGGAAAAATCCAAAATTTTAGGGTTTTGAGATAATGAACCTATGATAAAGTTGAGGTTCTTGGCTCAATTTTGGTCTTTGTTTCACAAAAATCCATTGAGAAATGGCCGCGCAGCATTCTTTTAAACATGCGAAGGTCATTTGAATTTAGCGGAAAAGTTTTCCGTAAAAAGATTTCATTTGCCGCAACTTTCCGTTTTGCACATTTTTAATAGATCTCAGCCATTTATGGTCCGAATGACCTAAAATTTTGACCAGACACCCCTGACACATGTCCGAAAATTCTGAACCTCAACGAAGTGTCCAGTATAATTTTGAACCATTTTACAAAATTCGCAGTGAATTTTCTGCTGCTTTTTTGAATCGCACAATTAAAAATGGTCCAAAGAAGGTCTTCCAGGTGAGCAAACTTCATGGTTGAGGTTCACTTTGAAAATGACCCATTTTGGCACCTCCATGCCAAATTTCAGCCCAATGGGATCATTACTTCCGGAGATCTATTCAAATGTTAAATTTGTTTGATGAAAGTTCAATTGTAAATTATGTTCTCTTTTTTTAGCAAGCTTTTCTGAACAGGGTAGCTTTTGAAAATTTATCAGCTTGATATTTCACTGGACAACGGGTTGTGGCTGTGTTTTTGTAGAATGCCACCCAAGAAGATTAGGCGTCGCTTTTATGGCAACCAACACGTACCTAGGCCACAGCACATTCCCCCGGAACCTTTACCAGTTGAGCCACTCCAAGCTTCAAACGATGCAGTACCTCAGAATCCACGAGATGGTAGCATGCCTCATTTGGAACCTGTTCCTCTTGTGCCGGCCACTGGTGGATGATGACAATGATGTTGGACCTCCGACGATGGCTGAGCAACAACCAATAATCGAAGCAACAACATCACAGAAGAAACTCGTGAATTCCCAATCAGAAGACGATGACAGTGAAGGGTTTCGTTTTGTGGATCTCAGCATGCTTCAGCAATTTATTTGCAGGTTTCCGTGCCCTGATTGTCTAAATGTTTCACAACGCATATTTGAGGAGAGAAGAAGTGGTCTGGCCTCATGTATCACATCAACCTGCAATGACTGTGGCCATACTGAGGTATTAGAAACTTCAAAAAAGTGCCCGGATGAAGAAGTTAACACACGGTTTGTGGCTGCATCAACTATCATCGGCAAGAACTGTCTCACAATCAACAAATTCCTGGCAGTAATGAACATACCACCGATGGCCACAAGACGGTGGTTTAGTAAGACCAAACAGCTACATGATAAGTTGGCTGCAAGGGCTAAACAAAGTATGATAGCTGCTGCAACTGAAGCTAAAAGTGCTGCAGGATCGAGACACATCATGTGCTCTTGTGACGGGACATGGCAAAGAAGAGGGTTCAGTAGCAAGAATGGGGTCTGCTCAGTTCTGACTGCTGATGGCAAGAAAGTAGTGGATGTCGATGTGATGACCAGTTTTTGCCAAAAGTGCTCAACAAAGAAGAAGAAACTTCCAGCTCAGGAATTTCTGATGTGGCAAGCTGATCACGAAGCCAGAGGTGATTGTCAAAGAAACCACCACCAATCAGCCGGGATGATGGAGCCAGAAGGCATGCTGCGCATTTTCCGCAGATCAGAAGCTGAACGAGATGCAATTTATGATAAGTACCTTGGAGATGGAGATAGCAAATCATTTAGTCATGTAGCAGAGGCAGATCCTCCAGTGTATCCTGGTGTTTCAATCTCCAAGTTTGAATGTACAGGCCACATCCAAAAGAGGGTCCATACCAAGATGCACTCCAGAATCGCCAAATGCACTTCAAAGACATACACTTTTGGAACAAAAAAGGTCCGTGGAATTAGAGGCAAAGGGAGACTCACAGATTGGGCTATCAAACGAATCCAAGGGCATTATGGGGGATGCATCCGAAACAACGTTGGGGATCTAGACAAGATGACGAAGGCTATCTGGGCCATCTATAAGCATCGAAGGGGAGATCATGCAGATTGTGATGAGAAGTGTCCAGCTATCCATTCCGGAGATCTTGAAGCTGCGAACAAAAACAGACTACCTGACTTTGTCATGGATGAAATAAAACCCGTTTTTCAGGAACTGGCAGCGCCACAACTTCTCCAAAAGTGCTTACATGGTGGAACCCAGAACAGCAATGAAGCTTTTCACCACATCATATGGGAGCGATGCCCAAAGTCTGTATTTGCAGGATTTCAGAGACTGGAGTTGGCTGTTTTTGATGCTGTCTTGAGCTTCAATGATGGAGAAGAAGAACGAGTCAAGTTTCTCAATGACTTCGGCTTCACTCCTGGAAAATACGCTCTTTCTTGGGCTCGGAACCAGGACAAACGACGTGTGCGGCAGTCAATCAAGCAAGCTTCAGAGCCAATCAAGAGGGCAAGAAAGGCAAAATCTTTGGTAAAAAGTGTCCAGAATGATGATCAGCAAGCCTACCAAGCAGGAGCTTTTTGAAGGAGACCATTTAAATTCATTTTCTGTTAGTATGTCTTCTTGAATTTCTGCAATTTTTTTGTAAAACGAAGTATAATTTTCAATCGCGTATATCTCGGAACTACTTTTTTTAGCCTATTTTTGAATAGATCTCAGTCATTTATGGTCCGAATGACCTAAAATTTTGACCAGACACCCCTGACACATGTCCGAAAAATCTGAACCTCAACAAAGTGTCCAGTACAATTCTGCACCATTTTACAGAATTTGCAGTGAATTTTTTTACCGCTTTTTTGAATCGCACAATTTAAAATGGCCCAAAAAAGTTCTTCCAGGTGAGTAAACTTCATGGTTGAGGTTCACTTTGAAAATGACCCATTTTGGTGCCTCCATGCCAAATTACAGCCCAATGGGACCATTACTTCCGGTGATCTATTCAAATGTTTAGCGCACCGCTTTATCGCGCTTCCACTAAATTATCTCAGCTCAGGGGCCAGGTGGATAGTTCTAGTTTGGAGCATTAGAATCGCAGTGAAGAGGTGAACAAGACAAAAAAAAGTAGAATAAAATCGGTTTATAAATGCCGATTTTAGTTTTTCAGCGCGAAGGTTACCTTAATTTAACAAGAATCTTGTTAAATTAAATTGAAAGAATTAAAGAATCTTGGAAGTATCTGACCTTCTTCCAGCCAATTTCTATGTTATTTTTGCCATTTTTCCTTTTTTTTTTTCTCTTCAGCTTACAAATGATTCTGCCCATGTTTCTTGCTTTCTTTTCTTTCAGCTTTTCTGTTTCACCAAAATCAATTGTTTTTTTTTTTCAAATTTCTGTGCATTGTAAAAGGGATGCCACTACGGAATATTCCCGGCATCTCTTCAAGACTTTTTTTTGTCAATCATTGTTTAAAATTATTTCAAATAAAGGTGAATTTCAATTTCAATTCAAAAAAAAAAAAAATCAAAAAACAATAATTTGCATTGGCTAGCATGCCTGGTGCAAATCAGCAAGACAATGAGAATACATAGATGAATATGGATGCACTGACCTCAGGAAGCATAAATTTGTTGCTCAACTTACCGTGGGGAGTTCAAGTCAAGGTTTAATTTGCTCCGAGGCGTAAATGTGGTCCCTGCTCCACCGCTTCAGAAAAATGTGAGGCAGGGGGGCAAATATACTCATCGGCGCAACTTAATCCCGACTTGAACTACCCACGGTTAGAACCCAAGACATCTACGCATAAAATGTGTTTGTCCTTTAGGTAGGTACCTATCTCACCTGTCAGTAATTACCTGAATAGAGGCCTATTAAACTCGAGACCCATCTGAACTGCATCAGTCGTACAGCACCAGCGGCAGAGAACTTAGAACACAGTGTCTCTGACTCGAAAAAAGGGTCCGGACCAGGGGCTGTAACGCCATCTCCGAATCTACCCTGTCAATCAGAAAATGGCCTCTATTCAGGTATTTTTACGGACAGTGTTTGGATAATGCAGGGTTGCCAGCCAATTCCCAGAACTCAATTCCCTGACTTTTCCAGGTCCGTTGCCAGGAAATTCCAGGCCCTTTCCTGGCCCGATGTCTCATAAAACTGCCAATTTCCAGGATTTTCCTGAAAGGATGCCAAGAATGCCACAGCTTGATGAAAGCCATTAATTTTTAAAAAGAAGCAAAAAATGCATTTTTGACAAAAATTGGCACGAATGTTCTAAAACAGAGGCTCAAACAGAGGAATTTGACTTGAAAATTCCCATTTGGCATTTCGATTTCCCTGACTTTTCCAAGTTTGGCAGCAAAAGCCCTTGAAATCCCTGACTTTTCCAGGTTTTCCTGGTTCTTTTGTAAAATTCCCTGACTTTTCAAGGTTCTCCAGGTCGCTGGCAACCCTGTAATGGATCGTGGCGCCAGACAAAATTTGAGGTATCTCACTTTTAATGAAATAAAAGCAAGATTTTAATGAAATAAAAGCAAAAACGATCGTGAAGAATTGGGCTACAAAGATTGGCTACGCACCAGTCCCTCCAGTACCAGTGTCAAGTACCCTCGACAAAAGAAATGAAAATCTTAATCTAGATCAGGTTTTAGATTATCTAGGATACCGTCATGCCCACTTAGCCTCTGGCCGGTGCAACAGCATTCCCTGTCAGCACCAGGTACTCACCTTTCTGAAAAAGAAGTGGTCGGCAAGGTGGTTGAGGACCATTGGATTGGTGGAGTCGATCGTGTAGGCTTTCGACAGCATTTGGACACCACTCTTGACAGACTGGGGATCCTGTTGATTGAACTTCAAAATTGCCAGTCCGACCAGAGCACCGACACAATGACCGTCGAGCTGAAGTGCACGTTCAAAAGCCAAACTGTAAAAAGTAAACGATTGTTATCATTTAAACATGGTAAGGGGTCATGATATCCCAATTGAGGTGGGATAGGTACCTAAAAGTGGGGGGTAAAAAAAGGGCTCTGTGGAAAGAGGGGCGTATGGCATGTAAATGTAAAGGAGAGGGTACCTGGGGTGGCGACCCCCCAGTTACGGGGTCTGTGGAGCAGACGAGCGGGAGCCCCAAGTGGAGGTCCAGGTAGCAGAGCGCATGGTAGGGAGCTTGGAGGACGAAGTCCCCCTAAAAGCTGGAGAATTTTGCCAAACTTGCAAAATGCTCCAGCAGTTGTTTAAGATACAGAAAGGAGGCAAGGTGAATTTAAGGGCACCCTTTACACTTATGGGATTCAAAGGGCAACCACATGGCTGCAACTGAATAGGTACCTCCGAAAACAATCTAAGGTTGCCCTCAAAAAACACGAAAGCGAAGGTACCTACCTACCCTGAATTTTTAAGGGCCCTTAGGCCCTGAATCTCCAGCAACCAGAAGCCAAAAAATGCCTAGTAGAGAAGGCATGCATCTTAAGAAATAGAAGGTCTGAGAAGAGAAGGCCACCTAGAGTTAGAGAAAGGCCTCAGCAACACAAAGCTATTCTCAGCAGGAGCAAGCTGTTGAGTTTTTGAATCAACACAGACAGACAATAATTTCTTTCAACACCTACGAACCGGGCTTTGTCCCGATTTCCAAGCTTCAGGAAACAATGAGCCATGCCGACTCGCACCGATGCTGGACACGCAGGATTTGTTCTCAATGCTTTCTTGTAGAAGGCCAACGCCACTTTGTAGTCCTTCTTGTTGAACGCAATGCATGCCTTGCCGAGTAGAGATGGAATGTTGTTGGGCGATTGGTTCAGGACAAAGTTGAACTGGGCATCGGCCTGTTCCATTTTGTCCCCCTCCAGAAGACAGAAGTAGGCACGACCGAGCAAATGGTGCTGGAAAAAAACAGGTTATAAAGATTCAACAGCATGACATCACAAATTTTTATCCTGTGACACCCATTCACTGCATGTTTCTCTCACAAAAAGCGTGTTGGTATGACACGCTTGGTGAGCCTGCAATCAGCAGCCTAAACGAACAAGGTCGTCAGGTAATAAGGAATGCAAAAAATACGAGTCAAAATTTTTGCTTCCTAACACAGGACACTGATTTTAAAGAAAATCCGAAGTGCCTGGTTTTTCGTTTAGATACATCATCATCATTGCTGTTTTGCAGAAAAACGTGCACAAAGGACTGTTCTCTGATGGACATTGCTTTGCCATTGCTGAGGTGAGCTGAGTGCCAAAACTACCTAATGCTGCAAAACAGCATTTTGATTAAAATTGGCTACAGCGAGCTTGGCATCATTAACATGATTACAATAACGAAGCATGGCATGCAAATTCAGTTCCTTTTTGAGCTAATCATGAAAAGATGGTGAATAGACCATTTCGAAGAACAAATTGGGATATGGGCCCAAGCTTCTGCGAAAACTCCAAAACATGCTAAAATCGGGGGTGGCTGCAGGAACGACCCTTCCCATGCAGCAGGGAAAATATCCTTTTAGTCAAATTTTTACAGAAAGGTTGCAATTTTGCATAAAAAAATTTCAACATTTCTTCAACTTCTGGGGGACTTTGCCCCCACACCAGCCAAGGTCTCTCTCTTCTGGAACCCCACTGGAGCGTTGCTGATCCCAGGTCCGACAGCATTCCCCCCTTGCAGAAGGCTGGGTATGCCACTGGCTCAAATCAGGACGATCAGGTGTGATGGCATCTCGATATTCAACCCCTACTAAAGCTTCTGACGAAGCTCTGTTATATCTGGTTGAGCTATCCAACTAAATTGTTTATTCAAGATAAAAAAGGTCCTTGAGCACAGTATGAGTTATCCCAGACCCAACAGAAGTTTTGCAAATCTCAGATTCAGTAGGTACCTACTCCACCTAATAGGCAATAGCCTATTGTTGGCCAGATGAAAAAAAGAAAGTCCTTGATCACAGGTTGAGCTAACCTAGACCAAACAACAGAGTTTATTACCTGATTAAACACATCTCAGATTCGTGCTCTCCACCTAAAATTGTTGTTGATAAGAGTTTTCCCGGACCCAAATAACAGAGTTTATTAGGCAGGCCTGCTACCTACCTGATCGTACATGATGATACGGTCGGCAATCGTGTAGAGTGAAGTGGCCTCTGTGAACAGTTCCCTCTTCTTGTCCTTTGACTTCTCCTGGTGAGCCTTTTGAACGTAGTAAGCGGCAAGTGAATCAAACGCCTGCATCTGGTCACGTTCAAATTCGGCATAGCTGATGTTTGCGTAGGTCCTTGAATCCTTGAGGATTTTAACAAAGTCATCCACCTTGTTCTGCTTGTAGTATTCGATCTGTTTTGCAAGAAAGAAGAAAGAAAAAAACAAATTAGGGATAAACAGAAAGGGCGTGTAAATAAGCCTTGGAAAGAAAAGAAAAATTAACACAGACTGATCATTTACGTTTTTGTTTGTCCATTTTCTGACCGATTTCCTTGAAAACTATGTTATCAGCACCGAAACGATGGTAGCCTATCCATTACATCATCTTCAAGGGAATCGGTGAAAAATGGACAAACAAAAAGGTAGGTGTAGGCCTAGGTGTAGACCTACCCTCTCTGTTAATGTTAAAGTTAAGGTTGTGACATCTGGTACCCACCTGAAAATGCCAGGAATATTCTTGCAGTTTTGATGACTGAATTTGTTCCTGTGATATTTACATTTGTGCAGGCTCAAATGACAATTTTTGAGAAATTGGCATAGTTTTTATGCGATGGGAGAATACCTTATTCATTTAAAAAGCGAATTTTGATCCAAGCTAAAAACTTGTTGGAGACCAGTCACACTTCATTTATAAGAAAACTCCTCCAATTTGTACCTATTAATTTGGTCAGCACGATGCAGTTATATGTTTAGGATTCAGCTCCTCAAACGTTTTGCGAGTTCACAACCCCTCAAGCCCGGAATAACAAATTCGCGTCTTACAATGGTATTCCGCAATTTTCGGCAACACGGAGTGTCGCTCCTGCCGGAATATATAATTTTTGCAAGGATTTTCGAAAAACGGAAAAAGCAGAAATGCATGCATTTCCCGCTCAACCAAGCCAGATTTCTGCCCTCTGTCAATAAAATCATCCATATGTTAATGTTTTCAACCAATAAAAACACCTTCGCACAAAAAAAACTGGCCATAACACCCACAAACTGCTGAAAAACGCACCAAAATTGAGCAAAAACTGGAAAAACAGGAAATTTCAACACGACGCCATGCCATTTCAAAAAACGACTGCAGCAAATCACGTGAAAAAGCGTCTGCTGAATCGCGCGTCTTTCGATTCGCCGAAAATTCAAATTTCGGCGGGCGGCAGATGCCGCGCGATCGCGAAAAGAGGCACATTCAACAGGAACTTCAGACAAAAAAGCGGGAAATTTGAAAATTGCGCCAACTCAAAACGGTTGGACCAATTTTGGCGGAACAAACGTCGGCGGGATCGCAGTTTGTTCCTCTTTCCGACTGTGAAAAATGCAGCCGACGCCATCCGGCGGAGATTCGGCGGAAACCAATTCAAAATGGTGCCTTTGTGATGCGTGCAATGAACGTAATTCGCCCGCAATCACCGAATGGCGGCGTGCGTTCTATGCACGTAATTCGACAGTTTGCGGCAAAGTTTGTGCACGTTTTATGTACGTAAACCGGGCTTGAGAGGTTAATAAAGAGGAATAACTCCTCCTTTGTAAAGGGCTGAGTGGTGACTGAGACATCAGTTATCGCTCAGCACTAACAAAGGAGGAGTCAGGTACTCCTCTGAAATGTAGCGGTCACTGTTTAGTGACACAATCATTGAGAGAAATGCAAAGTCAGTAATTTACTGACACTCATCAAGATGACATGTACGAAGGGTGGTCAAGTTCCAGTGAGCTTTTGCCTGTTGCACTTGTCCAAGTCTTTTCTTCTTTTGCACACTTTGACACTGATCTTTCAATGGGTTCTAGGCGAAAATTCAATTCCATGATGTGCATAGTTTCTTTTCTGGTGTTGATTTAGTTTGTCCACCTCCGTTACCTGGCTGGCATTCTGAATGAATTTGTGCCAGATGAAGCATCGCAATCTGACATGATTTTTGACTCACAGTGGCCAATTAAATTAAAGAAAGCATAATGACTAGAAAGCCAGAGGTTGTGTGCTCACATTCCCTGCTATATGCATGAGCTGCAAGGTATGAGTATGCCCAAACGTCCTTGGGAGGGGGTGGGGGTAGGTTTTTGGGGGTTTCAGGGTTTTGTTCTGGGGGATTGACTAAAACGTGGAAAACCAGCATCAATAATTGACATCACGAATTCTTGATCCAGAAAGTAAGATAGGAAATAAATTGGAAAATCGAGGGAAGGTCCCAAAAGACACCCTTATCCCAATTGTCCGCACCCTTGCTTTGAAAAACAAGGTTGGAGTTGAAGAATTTCTTGGACCTCGACACGAAAATACTGCCCTGTCGTGCCTTTTTCGCACACTGGAACCAGCAGATTACATTCCTTTCCCAACCTTGGCTAAAGAAAACCATTGGGTGCACCTTCAAAATGCCATGGAGCTGAAAGTGGCAGCGGATGAGTTGTGTTTCGATGCCTCAGGAGGGCTTCTTCTAAAAAGAGCCAATCCAGAGATGGCAGAAAGGTGCCAATTTGGCAGGGTGCTAATTAGAGAAGGTCAAGATAGTCCACCAAATTTAAGCTCTGAAATCCATCGAGCACTTTCCAAAGCTCAGTGGAACTTGACCACCCCTCGTAGGTACCTAACAAGTGAAAAGGTAGACATCAAACAGCTTTCCATACTAACAGCCAGAGTAACCCAATAATGAAGTTGGGCTTGTTCTTGTCTCAGGATACCCAGCGCCTCATCCCCATCGGGAAGCTGATTGAAGTCAAGCTCAATGACCTATGAGAGAGAGAGAGACAACAGAAATAGAACTTGTGATTAGTCTTTTCGGCTATACGGCCTACCCAGTTTTTTTAAAACATTCATGTGCGGGAATCCTCACCAGATAGGTAGGTATGCACCGGATTCCCTGCACTGCTTCAGTGGTTCGGTCCTTATGTTTCTTGTTTACCATTAGGTACACACGTAGGTACCTGCTCGAAAGGTGCTCTTTTGTCCTTCACCTCCAGTGCTTACACCTCCTCCAACGTGGATGTGGATGGATGAAAAGATTATTTTCTTGTGTCGTCATGGAACTGAAAATGTGTTGGACTCCATCCAGTGACCAGGGCTGCAAATAGTCGGGAGCATTGCTCACGGGATGGTTGTGCATGGTTGCTGCTGTTTTTAAAAATCGGAATTCCCTGAGTTTTCCAGGTTTTCCAGAAGGATTCTCAGTTTTTTCCAGGGCTTTTTTCCAGGGTTTTATCCGAGGACAAGACAAAAAATGGGAGAGTGAAGACAAAAATGGCAAGACAAGAATGTTTTTCAGGTGTCCTCGTTGGAAATTTCAAAAAATGTAAACTAAAAAAAATGTTATGAAATCCTGTTTTCCATTTTTTGGCTGATTTTTCTGGAAATTTTCAGTTTTCCAGTGTTTTTTCCAAAAATCCCTGAGATTTCCAGGTTTTCCAGGGTGTGAAAAAAATTCCCTGAGTATTCCAGGTTTTCCAGGTTGGTAGCAACCATGTTGTGGGCCGACCGGGATCGAAATGGGCTGGAGAGCAAAAAAAAGCTCTCCAACTTTCGTCCGGGATGGAAAGACATGTAGATTGGCAAGCGAAGTGAACTTTTTGGCTTTGTCGACGAACGAACCCGAACGAACGAATCGAAACGGGCTGACAAGCAAAAAAACTGACTAGCAAAAAAAGCTCATCGACGAAAATTTGACCAGGCTCCAAAATCCATGCTCCAGGGCTCCAAACGACTTCTTGCAGCCCCGCCAGTGACAAGGCCCACTCGCATAACAATGCACAGATCTTCGTATTGCATATACCAACACCCAAGTTGCTTGTTTCACACTTACCCTTGTGGGTCTTTCATCCGAATAATCAAATACACTGTCTTTTCTTTTCGGCACTTCAATTGCCAGCAGCAGTGCATGAAAGGCATCAGCATGTCACTTGGTGGTTATGGTCAGCGCCAGGATCCACCAAGGTGTGAGTTTTAGGAACTGGCCCATGTTAACATGCAGTTAGCATGTCACTTCTTGTCGGTACCTACCTACTTAGGCACATAGAGAACATTCTGCACATTTTATAGCTCATCTGAATGAGAGATTGGATACCGGAGCAGGTTTCAATATAGATGATGCAATACAGAAATTAAGTGGAAAGTTCGGCACAACATAGGCACGTGGAACATTTTACACAGCACAGGTGGAATGTTTGGCACAACATTGGTGGAACTGTGGAATGTTTGGCACAACATAGGTGGAAACAAATAGACAAATTGGCAGGACCAATGATTTTTTTAAGATTGATTTGCCACTCTTATTCTGTAAATTGCAACTTACCTCATCAGTGTCGCGTAACGGAATTTCTATGGACGTGGCCATGTTTACTGCAACTGATTCCTCTTGGTATCGTCCCAGCTTCCTTTCTTCAGTGTTAAGGTGAAACCATTGCTTCAATCACCCACCAGAGGAATATCTTTATTGTTCCTGATTCACAATAAAGTTAGGAAGGTACCTAGTTACCTATGCAGAAAGTTGTTTTTTATCACTGGTTGAATTTTATTCTCAAATTATTAGGATGGGAAATGCTGTTCTGAACAATAACTACCGACCTACATATAAGGAAAAGGCTCTTTCAAGCAAACGTCACCAGGTGGTGCATCAGGAAATGGGCCAGATGTTCTCACACCGAAGTAGGATTTTCAGAATCGGACCACTATTATAGACGGCGGTCCAACCCGCCCGTCACGCTGTGTATTGAACGTCCGGACAGTTTTCAGGGTTAACCCGCCCGTCACGCTGTGTATACGTCCGGACAATTTTCCAGAGGGGCCGGAAGATCGTCCGGACGTGCGACATTGCGCCGGAGGAATGTCTCACGTCCGGACAATTTCCCGGATAAAAAAAATCGACGGCGAAAACTGTCCAAACCGAGGTGTGCATGCCGCATAAAACAAATTGCGGTGCGGTGTCGTTTTCTGGGGGAATAGACGTCGTTGATTCAACACATTGGTTTCTTTCCGAACGTTTGGGTTTTCTCACGACGAAGAAAATGCGTCCGAAAGATAGATTTGAAGTGTTCCAAAAAAGGTGCTATTTCTGTGTTTTTGTGGAGCTGAACCAAAATGCAGTCTGCTTTCCGGTCGCGTTTTCAGGTCGCGCCATCAGACCTACATAGCCGACCAATGGCGTGTCTGCTTTCAGCACGCGAGTTCGGGCCTTTGATCGAGGTTCGCCGTTTCGGGTCTGTGAAGGCCCAAGCCAGCACCCGGAAAGCAGACACGCCATTGGTCGCCTGTGGAGGCCTGACGACGCGACCTGAAAGCAGACTTCGTTTTGTTCTTTTTGTGAAAATGTTTTGAATTCTGTCGCTGGACAACGTTACCCGTTGCCAAGGCCGTCAACATATGGCACTGGACGTCGGTTTTCAGTGCGCTGTTGGAATTCCATCTATTCTGTGCAAATTTCACATCAATGGCGGGACAGACGTCGTTCATTCAACGCATTGGTTTGTTTCCAAAACATTTGGGTCACACACGATGAAAGAAATTAGTCCCAACGACGGATTTGGAGTGCACCAAAAATGCGATTTCTGCTATTTCGTTGGAAATTTTCAACATTTTCGGCTTCGAAAACTGTCCGAACTGAGGTGTGCACGCCGCACAACACCAATTGCGGTGCGGTGTCGTTTCTTGGGGAATGAACGTCGTTTTTCCAAAACTTTGGTCTGTTTCCGAACATTTGGATTACTCATGACAAAAAATGAGTCCGAACGATGGATTTTTGGAGGGAACCAAAAATGTGCAATTTCGTCCGTTTTAATGAGGGTTTTAAAAACAGTCGCCAAAACCAACTCCAAATAACGAAAGGGCACATGTTCCAAAGCATTCCGAGTTTGGTTTCCGCCCAACGAGGAAAAAACAAGTTTCTTGCAGTCAGTTACGTATGATTGCACGAGCAGAGATCTGCCAGCTGCCCAAAGGGATGTGGCAACTTTCTTTTAATGTGACGCTCATGTTTTCCAAGGTTCACTTTCAGCGACTGATTGCAGAAAGTGCTGACAAAAATAACAAAATGCAGTCTGCTTTCGAGTCGCGCCTTCAGGTCGCGTCATCAGGCCTCCACAGCCGACCAATAGCGTGTTTGCTTTCCGGACACGAGTTCAGGCCTTCCAGCCAAGAAATTCTGATGATCGCCGTTTCTGGGCTGGGCTGTTAAAGTCCAAGCTCGCGTCCGGAAAGCAGACACGCCATTGGTCGGCTGCGGAGGCCTGATGACGCGACCTGAAAACAGACTTCGTTTTGTTCGTTTTGTCAAAATGTCTTGCATTCTGTCGCTGGAAACAACCTTCGCCAACGTGAGCGGCACAGTGGCCCGTTCCCCGGACTGACAAGGATGACACTGGCCGCCGGTTTTCAGTGAGCCGTTGGCATTCTGATATCTTCGGATGGAGAAAACTGCCCATACCATAGTGCCTTGGGGGCCTCTGAAGCGACGGAAAATGATTTTTGGATGCCGGAGAATCCCAAGAACGTTAATCAGTGTCTGAGTTGGAGAATGATTCCTGACGATGAATTCAGACGGAGCCCGCAATGGGGCTATTTCTGCCGTCCGAGGGTTTTGCTCTGCACGAGAGAATTTTACAGAAGGGTTTTGGACCTTAAACTCTTTTGAAAAAAATTGAAGGCAAAAAATTATTTTCGTGCACTTTCTGGGAGATTTGCCATCACCAAGGTTTTTTTATTGTTGGGAAGGGTTTTGCGGCCGTTTTTTACGCCATTTCGATTCGGCTGACAAAACTCTCTCCACGGGCACGTGGCTTCAACCCGTCAAGCTGCGCATTCGTCCGGACAGTTGTCAGTGAATCGCGATGCAGACTACCGTTCAGAGTTTGTCAAGGGAGTCAAAAGCCAGATGTTTTTGACAGTTTCGATTTCGAGTTCTTCAAATGGCTCTACAAAAAGGCATTTTTTGTCTTTGTGGCTTCGTTCCCATAAAAAATAAAACATTTACGGGGTAAGATCTTTACGGAGCAAGATCAGGTCCGGGAAGCTTATTTAAGAAATTAATACGCGTTTGGGCACTTTTCCATATAATTCCATGTTTAAGTCCCGAACCTCAAAAAATGGGGAAAACGCTAGAAACAATGGGGAAAGGTTAGGTTAGGTAAGGTTAGGTTTGGTGAGGAAGATTAGGTAAGTTAGACAGGTTAAGATTGGTTAGATTAGCTTTATTTTTCACTTTTTCGGGATGTGCCCAAACGCGTATCATTTCTTATATTCGCGTCCGGGAAGCCATTTTATAAACCCTGCCGCGACTTTAGATAGCAGGCCGGGCCCCCAAAGAGCATTGATTTTTCCGAGAGGGGACAGGGTTAGGTCAGGTTCAGATAGCTTTACCCAAGAAAAAAAAACAATATTTTTTTAACCGTCCGGGAAGGTGTATTTTTGTCACTGCGGAATTTTTGCTGTCAAAATTTTCGAAGAGAACCGCAGCATCCAGGAAAACGTGCGGTGCAAAAAGTCCGTGTTCGCAACTGAGATGGTAGCACTGACACCTAACTTGCTCCAAATTTGATCGATTGAAGAGCTTCGCATGGGATAAATCGGCAAATGTTGCTTTATTATCAGTTTTAAGCCGCTCAAATTTGGGAAGGTTTAGTTTCCAGTGGTGAAATATAAAGATTAGTGATTCTTAAGTTTTCAGTGGTAGAAATATACAGAATAGAGATTCTCGCTTCATTCGGTCGACGTTACTATCTCATGTTTTTGTTTTTGTTTGAAATTTCAATTTTACCAAAAAAAAGCGAATAGAACCCGAAAAGTAGCCAGTTCACGGCAGGCGCTCTGTTTAAACAAGGAACTGTGAAGATGAAATTGTGTATTCCAGCAAATTTCTGCATTTGATATCTGACGCGAAATCGTGATTGCATCAATCGAAGCACTGATTCCAGGCCGAAAAGCAAGGCTAATTATTTTCTTTTGTTTTTTACTGGGTACCATACCGAAGAAGTGTCCGCAGATATTAGGATTCTCAAATTATACACCGGATTTTCCGTTTACGCGTTTTAGTTGCCAGCTGTAGCCAGCGCAGCCGGCTAGTCAAATTTAATTATTCATTTTTTTCATGCAAATAAAAAGTGCAAAATAAAAGTAGGTGAGTCGATTCATCCAGCCCAATTCAATCAGCTCCACTGCTGAATGCAATGGTGTGAATATCAACAGAGGAATCAGTTTGGGTTTGGTGGACAAAAGTGGCGAGCTGCGAGAAGCATATATCTGGCATCAATTGCTTGAAAAAGAATCGATGCAGCGATTAATTGTGAGCAATGATACCAAGGTTGGTTTGGGTTTGGCATGGTGGGTTTCAGAAGATTGGGCTCTTAAACACATGTGTAAAGGATTTGACCATTCCAGAAAATGGTCAATGAAGGCAAGTGCGCAAATTTAGCCAGCGAGCCTGCATGTTGCTGCCAACTCCGTCCACAGCCAAAAACCGAAGAAGCCACACTGTTCCTCTCGCTCCGCTCACCTGGCCCCGTACCTGCCGTCCGCTCTGCTTTTCACACATCGATGACCCCGCTTATCGGCTGATTGCATCACGCCACAATCGCTGTGATTTTCCACGTCTGCTGTCTGCACTTTTGACCTTGAACTTGCAATTGAATTTCGTTGCCTCGCTTTCACTGTGTTTTCGGCGCTGGAATGAGATTGACCAGCGGAAACAAACCTGCGTATTTTTGTTATTTGCATCTGAACGCTGTTTGCATGAAAACTTGCACACTTGCCTACATTAGCCATTTTTTGGAATGGTCAAATCCTTTACAACTGCAGCTTGACCGCTCCGCTCGTCTTTGAATGGAAGGAGAAGGGGGAACTTGAACGAGACTTTGGTGTGAAAAAATAGTCGTCATCTGCGTCTCTGAACCTGAACTCTGAAGTAAAGGGGTCCTCCTACTCCTGTTGAACCGACACGTCGATTTTCGAATTGTGAATAATGTGATTTTCCCGTTGACTCAAGTAGGTTTACTTACGGTTTACGGCTACTTTACACCAGACCTTAAGAAGAAGAAACAACCGACAGAAATGACAAAAAAAAAAAACAAAAACAAAACAAAAAGAACAACTTCCCTTCTACCCAAACAAAACAAAAAGAACAAGGAAAAGGAACTTCCCTTCTTTCTACCTAATCAGTTGGGTTTATAAAACTGTGCCGCAATCTCTCTGCACCGATGGTTTACACTTGAAACCATGTTTTCTCTTTTATTGCCGATCGCGCCGGCGACTAATCTCATCACAAAAAGATGCATGCTGCCTCGGTGAAACAACACTACGACTTGATTGTTACGTCCATTCCAAGGGAACGATCCAGCCTCCTCCATTCCTCCTGGTCAGTCAACACACACACTGCAGTGATGCCACAAATCCTTCATCATTTGCTCAGCATCAGATCCAATCATCTTTTGGGCATAACACCGCCTTCGTTCAGTGTCATCTCTTGAGTTCGTCAGACCATGGGCGCAAATCACGGGGGGGGGGTTGGGGGGGTTCACCCCCCCAGAATTCGGTGAGTGGAATTCTGGAGGGGGTGGGCCCCTTTTGCCAACCCCACAGAGGGCCCCTGCCTCAGCCCTTATTTTCCCCCTCTGGGGCCCTTCGAACGCCAGGGAATCAATCCAGCTCCAGCTTTCAGCACAAAAACCTCATATCCAAAAAAAAAAACTTCAAAAAACACCAGACAAAAAAGGAAAGTAAAAGTGAGTGCCAACCACCTGCTATGGTAACGCTGTGGAAATGCTATGATAGCGAAAAAATTTTATTTATGGAATTCTGGTGGATTTGGGTCCTCTGCCAACCCCACAGAGGGCCCCTGCCTCAGCCCTTAATTAACCCCTCTGGGGCCCTTAGAACGCCAAGGAATCAATCCAGCTAGCTTTCTGGGCCCTTAGAACACCAGGGAATCAATCCAGCTCCAGCTTTCAATACAAAAACCTCATATCCAAAAAAACCTACAAACACAACAGACTTGTGGGAAAGTTATAAAGCGAGTGCCAACCACCTGCTGTGGTAACGCCGTGGTGGGTATGATAACGAATAAATTTTATTATGGAATTCGGGTAGATTTGGGCCCTCTTGCCATCCCCAGAAAGGGCCCATGCGTCGAGCACAAATTAATCCCCTCTGGGGCCCCTCGACCGCAAGGGAATCAATCCAGCTCCAGCTTTCAGAAAACCTCATTTCCAAAAAAAAAAAAAAAATACACAGCAGATTTTAATGGAAAAGAAAAATAAATGCCTACAACCTGCCGCCTCATTCCAAAATGTGAAAAGTAAAGTCATCATTTGACCACATTTTAATGATATCGTAACGAACAATTTGAATTGGTGAAATTATGGGAGGTTGGGCCCTCTTGCCAACCCCACAGATTGCCCCGCCGCCGACCCAAAAACCGCTCTTGTGCTCTGAAAAAGCAAGGGAATCAATCCGATCATGGCCTTCCGCCACTCTGAAAAAACCTCATTTCCCAAAAAAAACAAGTGTGTCCAGTGGAAAAGAAAAAACAAATGAACGCCAAAGCACCTGCAATGGCCTGAATCTACATATGGGAGAATTTTGTACAAATTTTAATGATACCGTATGTATGAGCCTGACCACCCAGCCCTGGCCATAATGGCGGTCAAAATAGCAAAAATCCGGACCAAAATGCATGTTGAAATGCCTAAAAGTTATCACACCTCTGTGGTGCTCCCAGACACCCTGTTAAAGGCTCTGAAACTCTGCAAGGCTCTGTCCCTTGGCATCCCACTTGAGCCAGAACTCCGCCCCAGACCCCGCGTGGAGATAATACCAATCGCTTTTGTTTTTGCATCTGCTTTCGTCAATTTCAGAAAATGTCTCTTGCACACACACATATTTGGAAATTCAGGCTTTCGTGCAGGCCTGTTGCGAATGGGCCTCAAATTTGCAAAACCATAAAAGTGCGCCCATCATTTCAAGGCTCATTTGGGTCCCAAAAATTTGAAAGAAACATCAATTTTGGACCCCAAATGAACACTCGAATTTCAAAATTTCTTCAGCTTCCCTTGGGGACTCCGTCCCCCAACCCCCTGCCAGGGGCTCTGCCCTTGGATCCCCGCTGGGGCGCTGCCCCAGACCCCGTTGCGCCTGCGGCGGGCTTCATCAAACGGGCCCCAATTTCCGTGAAAAAAGGGCCCCCGAGGCAACTAAACCCCCCCCCCCCAGATCTCAAGAGGGATTTGCGCCCCTGCGTCAGACATCCCTTACCTACCAGTTTTTTTACCCGCAATCTTGTATTATCTGCATCACCTTACGACGTGACATTTGCGACCAACAACTGCTGTCATCAGGTGCAGACACCGTCTGCTGGTACCTACCTAACAAACAACGACCAACACAGTCTGCTGAATCAGCGACCAATACCTACCGGCTGCTGAACCAGTGACGGACACTGGATGCAGAATCAGACCGACATCGGCTCCTGAAAAGTGACCCGATAGGCGATACCAGCTGCTTGCTGACATCAGCGGCCAACAGAATAGTGTCATTTGACTATCAGACATCAGCGACCGACACCACAGGATGCCCGCTGTGCTGATATCAGTTAGAGACACTACTAGGGGTGTGCGAATCCGGATTCGTACTCGAATCCGAATCCTGAAGCCAGATTCGAGAATTTTGGATTCGACGAATTTGGCAGGATTCGGATTTGAAATTTTTGACTGGATTCGGATTCGAGGTTTGTGGATTCGGATTCGAGGATTCGCGAATCCAAAAAAAAAAACAAAAAACGATTTTGTTTGATGTTCGACATCAAACAAAGGGATCGGAATCGGTATCGACACATATGGCATCGAAAGTATCGAAATGATCGATACCTACCCATTTCGATACCCAGAGCAGTCAGACCCAACTGCTTTCATCCTGCTCTGCAAGCTGAATCTCAGTTCGTCCAACTGCTCACCTTGACATTCGTCAATTATCCAAAACAGGAAAAATGATGAAGGAAGGAAGCAAAGCGACTTCAAAAGAGGCAGCTTTTAAAAAGAAGAAAAAAGAAAAGAAATAAAGATGACAAAAAGAAATACTAGAAAGAAATAGAGATGCAAAAAAGCAAACAAAATGAAATAAAGATGAGAACTTCCCCTTTCCAGTGCACAACAGCGTGGGAATGGTTCGCCTTGTGTTAGTCATAGTGTTCGTAAATTCCCGGGAATTTATTTTCCAGGGAATATTCCCGGGAATATTCCGGGAATATTCCTTTTTCGGGAATTTTGGGAACAAACGAAAATTCCCGGGAATTTTGGGAATATTCCCGGGAATATTCCCTCAATGGGAATTTTGGGAATATTCCCGGGAATTTTGGGAATATTCCCGGGAATTTTGGGAATATTCCCGGGAATTTTGGGAATATTCCCGGGAATTTTTGGATCAATCCCAGGAATTTTGGGAATATTCCTAGGAAAATTCAAATTTTGAAAATATCACTGGGAATTTTGGAATATTCCCAAGTAGGTACTTTATGATTTTCCTGTGGGAACTTCAATTTTTTCAAACTCAAGTTGACCTAGGCCCGTATTCCCCATTGCCACTAAGCTTATTACTCTGCTTCAACTTACGTGAGGGCGAGCGGAGTGCTAGTTGAAGCTGAGCTTCACGCGATTCCCCAACATTTGAGTTGAAGCTGGGCTCCGACTTACGCAAGTGCAAGCGGCGAGCGCTGTTGAAGCCGTGTCCATGGCAACGTTGCATCAAATGACGAGAGCGGTCAAGTTGCACACGGAAAACAAAACCGTCTATTCAAGTCGAAAAAATCATTCTTGGTGTAATGATGAGGTTCGTCTGACTGAGGTGCAGACGAACCGAGTTCAAAACCTGCCAGTGACAAATATTTTCAAATTCAGAAATAAATCATTTGTTGGTGTTCACATTCCTTCAAATTCATCACATTTTCATTTTGGCAATCAAATTGTGAAAAATGTGTTCCCAAATTGTTTTCTGTGCAGAGTAGCCAAAAAGCAGCCTGAAAATAAAGCCAATTTATAGAAATCAGCGAAATAAAACAGACGTACAAAACGGGTAAGTCTGCTCTGGATTAACCTAAGCTTATCAATGAGAATCCACTCAGCTTCACCTGGGATTCTGGTGAATCCCAATGGGGAATCGCAATTCCGCTCAAGTCGAAGTACCACTCCGCTCCCACTCAGCTCGATTCCCCATTGGCAATTCAGCTTCGACATGGGCGATTTGGCAAAACGAGCTAAGTGCCAATTCTTAAGAGGGATAGTTTTAAGCTTAGTGGCAATGGGGAATACGGGCCTAGTTTGTGGTTGTTGAACAGTTGAACAAGATTATCACATTTGCCAGTTAGCCTACCATATGAGTCATTTCACCATCATCGCCAGACCAGATACAGGCTGGCGTCAAAATGCAAAATGCACGAAAGCAGCAAAATGTTGATAATAAAATGGTTAAAGTCAACCGGGCTGTGAATTCTGTAGTATATCATTTTGGGTGATCAATTATGATGCGAAAGGGCGAATCTATGGCGGCGTATTTTCAGAATAATTTTGGGGGATTTTAAACCCGGTTATTCCTGGCCTGTTTGCGAATGGCTTTTTAAATTCCGATTTTCCTTTCTTTTGAACTAATTATTTTCTATTCGAAAAATCATACTTCACATTAGGTAGGTGCCTATTTAGCAGAGTTCGTTCAACAGTGAGCAGTTTTGCTCTTTTGAAATCACCGTGTGGGGCTGCTCCCGACTCAGAGGCATGTTCGTAAAAATTTATAAACATCTGGTCCTTCTTGACGAGCATGATGGCATGATCAAGAGTTCGCGACTGCAGGCTCATGTGTGGTTTTGGTAGCTTTTACTGACGAAATCTTGTGTTGAAATTGCCTGCCGACTGCTCGCGTTGGAACTGCGTGGGCGGACTGGGGCTAACCTGCACACCAAAAAATACAAAGGGAAGTTGTAGGTACCAACACGCTTTGGGCCAACAAAAAGAATTTGTCCCAATTTTTCATTTTTTTTTCAAAGTGACAAAGATCATGTTTAATTTTAAAATGTCAGCTGGCAATGTCAGCTGGCCATGGCACTTGTGTGTGCATCCTCCTTCGGCGAGGCATGGTGAATTCGGTCGGAAAGACAGACTTAAGTGGCTCAGTCCTTCGGATGGGACTTTAAGAAGGAGGTCCCGTGTGTAGCATCACACTACGCACGTTAAAGAACACCTAGCTCCAGGTCCAAGACAGAGGCCTGGCAGGTTACATGAACACAGAAGCCACTTGGTATCACCCGCCGATACTCGACGTCGGTTCCTGCGGGTTGGCTGTGCCATAATACCGGCAGTATCGGCAGTTGTGACTGAGGTCTTGGGACCTGGAGCGGGTGCTGTTGCGATTGCCCTCGGGAGTATGCCGGTACCTCGCCGGGACCCTTGATTGGGTGCCTGGAGCGGTGGGTGCTGGAGCAGCTACTCTCAGGTGACACTTGCCAGTACCTCGCCGGGACCATGGCTGACGACACAACAAAAAAAAAAAACATGAACGGTCGGACCACCAGCCCAAGGCTATCTGTCCATAAGACCCAAAGAAGAAGAAGAAGAACCTACATGTAGAATGTAGATTTAGTGCTTCAAAGATGTGTGGATATTGCATTATGTTCAACAGTCGTAAAGAAGTAGATGGAAGTTGGTTTTTTTCTCTTGGGGTAATCTAGGGTAAGATTTCACCAGATTTATGGCAAAAACATAGCTACACATTCACAGCCTTGGGTTGAACGTAGACAAGCAAAAGGAGCAAAACGGCTCAATGGGGAGAGCAAGCCCACAACAATTAAATTTTGGGAGAGCAGCCATCCTCACCCCTTCATAGCAGAAAATACACTTATCAAAGTCCAACCCCTTAGGTACCCCTTTTCTGCCCAACGCTGGCTGCTCTGGAGACAAAAAGTCAAAGGACTCGCGATTACCGAGGTAAAATTTTTGATGCGAAATGTTCAAATGCAAGAATTTTGCTGGAAATTTTGGATGAAAATTCCCGGGAATTTTGGGAATATTCCCTTGGAAACTTTTCAAAGTCAAAAACAGTCAGAAAAATCAAAATGAGACTGGGAATATTCCCGGGAATTTTCATTGAAAATTCCCGGGAATTTTGGGAATATTCCCGGGAATATTCCCTCGGGAACTTACCCAGAGGGGCGGGAATATTCCGGGAATATTCCCGGGAATTTTGGGAATATTCCCGGGAATATTCCCTCACTCCGAACACTAGTTAGTCATGCGGCGATAACGCTGTCTTTGTGTTTAGATAAGACGCCGTCGCGATCGGCAATAAAAAAGAAAACATGGTTTCAAGTGCAAACCATCGGTGCAGAGAGATTGTGGTATAGTTTTAGAAACCCATGGTGGGTATTGTCAAGAAATGTGGCCAGAAAAATAAAAATAAGAGAATACGAACCAGGTCAGGCGACGTGAGGATTCCAGCTTGGCATTGTCCAGATGGTGACAGTTTGACAGCAGGCTCGGATGAATAGATAACACAACAACAAGAAATCAATTTGGTCACAAATCTATCAATTTCGGTAGGTACCACAATTTTTAGTGCATGAAAACATGAAAAACATGGAAAAAAGGAAAAGGCACAATTAGCATAACATCTCCAAGGAAGCGAAATGCCGAAATGGGGGCATGCCGGCATGATCAAAGAAACCTATATACCAACCTAGGCCTACCTACTACCTCTTTGGTACCTACCTACTGGGGCGATAAACTGAGCTTTCGCTTTATGACAGATAGGTGGCTATTTAGGAGGGGGGCTGTGCCCTGGCTTTGCCAATTTCCTCTCCCATTCATAGCCAGCCCATCGTGGCAATTTTGTTCCTTCTTTGCCAGTTTTTCTCATCCATCACTTTGTTAAAATGACATGAAAACACAAAGCATTATTTTGTATTAACATTGTTTCTTGTTTTTTCTTTCACCCTCGGTTGCTCCTTATGAGCACCTCGTTCTAGGTGAATCTTGCACTCTTATTTATTTGCCTGATTGGTTTTTCTGCATCTTCCTTGCTTCAACGGCTATATCATGGTCACTGCTTTTGGCCTGTGATGTCGGATGGTGCCTTCCACTGCAATACAATCAATACTCTGTGCTGAAAACATCACCTGGAACGATCTCCTCTGAGGACAGAAAAAATGCGATACACAACGACGTCGTCTGCAAAGAGTCTGATCCAAGATGCGACTGAGCACGTCAAATCATTTATGTACAGTATGAGAAATAAAGACTGTCGGGTGATAGGCGGAAAAAGGCCCAGTCATCCTCGCATGATAGGCAAACGTATGACAAGCATGCGACAGAAAAAGCAGCGTTTCAGGTGTATCAGCCAATCACAGCAAGAGCATGAGGTGTCGCATTGAGATTGATTCGCCAACTGTTGACGTCGGCCTGTTCGAGGCACAACAAAGGTGAGGTTGTTTTGACATGGCACGGGTAGCGAGGCGGCAATTCTGAGTTGCGCAGAAAGCGCTGATTTCTGTTTGAAGGCTGCGGCTTTTGAAATCTTTTCAACGCTGCATCGGCCGGCCACGACTTCCATGAGCAGGTCCACAGCACAGGAACCACAGAAACACGCAGCTGCGAATGGGCAGCAGTGCAAATGGAATGTGTGCATGCGAATCAGCTGGCATGTCGGTTGCCTCACACCTGCTTCATTTCCAAAATAGGCCTCTGGTTGAAAGCAGATGATGTCGTGTCATCCGCGCAATAAGTGCAGAGCTTTGCGTGAAAATGTATTGGGACGCTTCACGGTTTGCAGAGGAAACATTTTTGTCCGAAGGATTGGCCAGCGAATGCAGCAGTAAACTCGATTCAGTTTGTTTTAATAAAAAAGCGTGAGGTCACGTTTTCTGGGGAACGACACAAGACAAAATTGCGAGTGAAATGAAAAGATAAGACCATCGCAGAAATTTTGCATGCCACTGAGCTCGATTCCGAGGCACAAGAAAAACATTCCTGGTGCTTGAAATTCATCAAACAACAATGGCCAATGGTTTCCTTCCTGTTGAAATGCCTGGCCTCGTTTTCTCTGAACCCATTTGCCGCGTAACAGTTCCAAAGACCTGTCTGCCACATCCACCGCATCTCTCCACTTAGTCCACCGCATCTCGGAATCTGCCCCACCGCATCTCAAAAATTAAAAGGTTTTCGATTTTCAGATTTTCGCTAATGGGATGCTGTGGAATAGGTTTGACTCTCGGTTAGGCAACAGGTTGGGGATTAGGTCAGACTTCATTGGTTGGTTTAGACAGGTTAGGTCAGGTTAGGTTCGGTTAGGGTAACAGAAAAAATAAAAACCAAAATGTAACCTAACCTCAGCCTAACAAAACCTAAGCAACTCGTATGTGTAAACCACACAAACAAACCTGACCTAACCCAGCTAACCCCTATCTCAGCATCACCTTTTCTTCCGCATCCCAATTACGAAAATGAGAGAAATGAACAACCAAAAAATTTTGAGATGCGGTGGA
>JASGXE010012549.1:0-39175 GCA_030068105.1 Sinentomon sp. SZTP_YWyxl
GCTGGCGAAGACATTTCTAACATGGACCCTAAGGAACGTCGCAGCACGCTGTTAACTTTTGCCAATTGGGTGCAATGGGGTCATGTGACACAAGCAACATTGTTCCCGTCCAACTGCACCCGATGAGCCAAACCCTTGCCACAAAATGCAACTCCGATGTTTCAAGGAACACTCTTCTAATATGGCCAATGACACGCAAAGGGAGGAATTTTTGGGTCCAATTCATATGTTTTTTTACCTCAGCGTCCTATGCAAACCCAGCTACAATCAGAGTCCACAGAAATTCACAAAGGCCTCTCATTCAATTTTATACGTATGTTCCGAGATAAAGTAAGAATGGATTTTCAAAAAATGGGAAAGAAAAAACCACTGCATGAAGTTATGTCAATGTTTTCGGTCAAAAATGCGCTGCTTTATGTGCATAATTTCCAAAAAAAAAACAAATATCATAAAACCAAAAAACGCTCGACACAGAGGCCTTGTAACTACCCGCAAGAAGCCAATGTATGGCTTTTTTGAAGCCTTGACCAGAATCCAGAGAAACCGCAGAGGCGATGCTGGGCTGTGTGGTTGCGCAAAGAGACATTTTTCGTGCATACGTGCCAGAAAAAAGTGCATCGCATTACTTATGCAAAGAGAACGCATATTACGAATTGAGTCTCAGCAAAAACAACACCAAAATTATGCGAAACCGAAAATACGGTACAAAAATGGTCTCAAAGTGTAGGAAGGTACCATGAAGCCCCGCCTGAGTGAAATGCAGACTTGTTGCAAAATCCAGACCGTTTTCTTCGGTTTCGGTAAAATGTCACAGGAAAAATCTCAGGCAACATCGAAACCTGTTGTCCAAAACCCCGGAAGTGGCCAACAGAGGGAAAAAGAACGTCAAGAAATTAGCATGGGTTATATACACGCAACAAAAAGCGAAGATACTTGAATGTTATAAAAAAAATAGATCGTTGGCGTTCAAACCACGGTTTGTATGAACAGCAGCTGCGGCGAATAAGATGGGCAACTGAAGTCACCACAGAATGTATTCTGTGATCCTGCGATACATAAAAAATTTGATAGGATCGTGCAGTTCGTCAAAAGGGTTACAGTTTGAGTAAAGGTTAGATTTAAGACAAAGGCATGCCAAAAAGCTTCAAATGTTTACTGAAGTTAAATAATGGAGCACCAAATTAATAATCCCAATTAACTCGTGGGGGAAGGCCGGATTCAACGGAAACTCACTTGAAGTTCAGTTCAAACTCCAATTAACACACCACCCCCTCATTTCTGATCTCTGCTTCGCGGAAGATGGTAAAGTCAGAGAAGAGAATTTCGGCGTCTACTAATTCAGGAGAGAGCTAATATTTCTGTAAGAAAAATGACTGGAATGTTGAACTTCTGCATAAATCATGCAGATCCGGGCGTTTACTCAGATTCACAACTGGCCTGCAATCTAAAAACAGCCATTTTAGTAGAAACTGTAGTGTAGAAGATGAAGCAACTTTGACACTTTTGGCAGTTCTGCAAAATAATGCACATGATGGTGAGGTGCTGCATCAAGCGTCCAAAATTTATGGAATTTGACGTATTTTGGGGTAAGGGGTTGAAAATGCACTTCAGGGGGTATACGCGTGAATTCAGATCAAACATAAGCTGGGTCTACAAGTATGAACAATTGACTTCGCACAACTGGGGCATTCAATTTCGCCTTGGAGTTCTCGAATCATATCTCAGTCAATTTTTTGATTTAAAGATGAATTTTTGGATTTTTCATCGGAACCACCAAGATAAAACCTAACCTGCCAAACCAAACATCAGACGCAACATCAACTCACATAACCATGCAAATCATACCTAACACAATCTAACCGAACCTGACCTAACATTTTGTACCGACTCGCGTACCCTGTACAAAGTAAATCGATTGCCTCAGTTCTATCAATACATTGTTATGAATATTTCAATCAGAAATCAAAAATCAAAAAATTCAAATAATCACTTTGTTACGATTCGAGCAACCTATGCAACGCGAAATAGAATGCGCCAGTTCAGCGAAGTGGATTTATGCTCCAGTGAAATTCTTGGAAGTCGATTGTTCCCCTGCAGGCCTAGCTATTCCTTCATCTGAATCCGCTTGTCCCATCGAATTGCATTCATCCCCCCGTATAATGAGTTTAACCCGGAGCAAGCTAACCCCAAGATTTTCCAACGACGATGTCGTTTCATGGTAAGCAACGATTAACACGAAGGAACAGTACTCATGTAAGTTAAACTGAGAACTGATATAACAGCCGGGAGGGTAATTTTGCATGCAAAATTCTAGCATTCAGAACTGTAACAATAATCTTGTTTGTGGCAGCTGACAATTGCCAAAAATGTGGCAGTTGTGAAATGTGACTAAATGAGTCTTGATCTGATCCAATAAGAGATAGCTGTCGTCGGTGTGCGGAAACGCGAAAACCAACTAATCGCAGGGATTGCAGCAGGAATACGAGTAGGATGGCGTGTTCCCTTTTAACACATTGAGTATTCGTGAAATTGGCGCCACCTCTCTGATCACGATTCATTTTGTCTGCGGTGTTTTTTCATCTGGCAGCAGCGCCAGAAGTTTGCCTCCAATTTGCCTTGCTCCCGTGTTCCCTCCCGCTGGCAAAGTCAGTCGATGCCGATCAACGCAACACCTGCGTGCAAATATCAGGGCAAAATGAATCATAGCATAGATTTTTGTTTTTTTTTTCCTTAAAATGTTGGCACCACAAATGGCTTGCACCTAATTTTAATTTTGTACCGTGTATATTCCGCTTTCTCTATGTACCTATCTGCCTCTTTTACCTCCATCACGTGGCATTGTATTGCTCATCATGGCTGCAATAATAATAATAATAAAATCCGCGGATGACAGGGGAAAATTGGAAGTCGCTTATTTCGATATTGCGGTAACATTTTGATTGATTGTGAACAGCTGATAAAGTTCCGACAAATAAACGAAAAATTCTTTAAAAAAAATTGAGCAGCCAGTGGTGGATGCGATTAAAATGGTTCTGATTCTGACCAGAAAAGATTGCGCCATGTTCCCAGCAATATGTTGAAAAAATTGAGCTTTTACTTGCGTTGCAGCAAATCTTTCCCATCACCAATACGTGATTCGAATACATTCGTATATTCTACATGTTGGAAAAGACGAAGAATTTTGCGCCGCTAAATGCGCAGTGCAAAAAGCGGTACCATTTTGTGGATTTCACATGGGAAAGAAACGGCTCATTGGAGTCGCAAAAAAGGAAGAAAATTATCGATCAATTAAATCATGATCCATTAGCGATACGTGGCGAAATTTGGCGGCGCTTGCGCAGTGCATTTCAGAGCCAAAGTTTCTCGACGGAATTACACCCGTTTTCAGTGGATAAAAATCATTGTGGCGTTGTGGTAATGCTGTTGTGGGAATAAGTTGTAAATTAGGCCCACTCCGCTCACTTTTTAAAAGACGAAGCAGACGAGTTGTACAATATTTTGTTTTTCCGACCATCTTTCATTTGGGGACATTCAAAATTCTTATTTGGAATCATTCTTTGGTCTTTTGTCAGGGTTCTTACTGAATATCAGATCTCAAGGTTGCACACCGCAAGAAATCTTTGACTTTTTTTGTGTGGCCTCTCACAGTGCTTGGCATGCTGCTTTGTGTGAAGAAAGAGAATTTGCGGCATGGAGTCCTTCCTCATCAGGTTGGTCACAAGAGCCAAGTTTCAAAAGTCACAATTCAACAGGCAGGATTTGAATTGGCTGACCATTCATACCATTTGGCAGAATCGCCAGATTGATTTTTCCCCAAATACCCACCCCAAGATGATGAAACGCCCATGAGGCAAAATGTTTGCCAATGGTGAAAGTGACATGAAAGCTGTGAACGATTGGTTAGAGGAGTAGACGCTGAGGAATATATCCAGAGAGGCATCTCAGCGCTGGAACTTAGATGGAACTAGTGCGTAGGAGTTTGAGGAGATTGTGGGGAAAATGATGACTTAGCCGACCATTGAAATTAATTCCTTCCTGGCTAGGGGTAAAATTTCTGTACAGCCTTCGTATCTCCCGTCGCTCGAATTTTGTCCGAATCTTCTTTTGGTGAAAGTCGACAAAACCTGGAGCAGTTTTAACATTGTTTTGAACCACAGAGAAAACTTTGCCCCAGGCACTTTTCTGCCTTTCGAAAGGTTTTGTGCATATTTAGATTTTTTGCGCGAAAGATCATTTTTCCACTCGCTCTTACCCCTAACGAAAATAAAGAGTATGCAACACACATTATTTTGTCTACTCGCAGTTGCGCCTAACGAAAATAAAGAGTATGCAACACACATCATTTTTTCCACTCGCTCTTACCCCTAACGAAACGAAAGAGTATGCAACACACATCATTTTTCCACTCGCTCTTACCCCTAACGAAACGAAAGAGTATGCAACACACATCATTTTTTCCACTCGCTCTTACCCCTAACGAAACGAAAGAGTATGCAACACACATCATTTTTTCCACTCGCTCTTACCCCTAACGAAACGAAAGAGTATGCAACACACATCATTTTTTCCACTCGCTCTTACCCCTAACAAAACGAAAGAGTATGCAACACACATCATTTTTCCACTCACTCATTGAACTTGTTCATTGAATTTTTAAAATTCTAAAATACTTGAAACACATGAAAATTTGTTAAAAATTTCATTTTAAATCTTTCAAAAAATTATTAAAAAATTAAAAATTTTATTTTTTTTAATTAAATTAGTAAAAAAATAAAAATTTGTAAAATACTTGAGCCAGAACACCATGTCAAAAATTGATTAGCCAACATTTTGAAATTTCAAGTCGAGCTTCTGATTTCTAAGTTCCAACATTTTCTGATGCATTTTCCCAGACCATTTCTGTTGATCAATTCAGGCAAAATTTGAGTTTCTTCTCCCAACTCACACTCATCTTCGATAAAATAATAGCTCATCCAGCAAACAAATGCATCTTTTACAGCAATGGAAAAAGGTGGAATTGCGTTGCGCATAGAAATGAAAATTTCTCAGCATAATTCTATCCACTTCTCGTGTCATGGTTTATGATCAATAGACTCGCAGGACTGATGTTAAACTAAGTGTTAGTGATTTTGTGGAACACAACCTGGATTCAAAGAAAATTGAACCTTGCCGCTTTGCCGCTTAGTTTTTTGTCCAAAATTCGCTTAGGCTACTGGATATTTTTTATTCACCCTGTAGGCTACTTTAAAAATAAGTTTCACCAGGTAAGACCAACAAAGTCAAGTGAAAGATAATGCATGAGACAGCAAACAAAACTCTTGCGTAAAGTTCTGAAAGACATTGCAACCTTGAAACTTGTGCAATTAAAATCAATACGGCGCATGCCGTATGCAGATGGCAGTGAAATAAAAACAAAAGACGGCATAGGTAATACCGGTGAATGGCATTTGGGCAACAATGAAAATAAGAATACCTTCTCAAAGAAGAAACGGGATTTTCAAATGTCCAAAGAGACGGATTGTTCCGCAGACGCGCGTGCTGTGTTTGCGTGCGAGTTTTGATCGACAAAGTTTGCTCTGCATGTCTTAATGGGTACTGCTTTTAAGTACGAGTATGTGGCATTCTTGGAAACCATATCAGTGCTGTTATGCAAAACGTATAATGCATGGGTTGTCTCGCGTTTCCTGTCTATGTAAATGAGGACAGTTTTAATGTGCACCAGGATTGTGCACGTACAGGTGGATGTCTGACAGTTAAGTCCATTTTCGGCCCATCAATATACCAATGCCTCAAAGACAAGAATGTCTCAATGAATAGTTCAGAGAGTGGGCTGAATTCCATGATGTCAGCCGTTTTGGCCTCAAGCAATTATTACTCTGGGTCGCCAGTTTACAAAACCTGCCGCGAAACTTAGATGGCAGGCCAGACCCCCAACCTACACCAACATCAGATGGCAGGCAGGCGCCCCAAGCGAGCATTTATCCCTCTAGACGGAGAAGGGTTGGAAACAGGGTTAGGTTAGGTTCAGATAGCTTTATTGAACAATACGTATACAATTCGGATTTTTCTTGCGAGTATGGTGCCCCAATCGAGCATGCTTGCACAAAACGCTTGCTGCCATCTGATGTTCGTGTCGGTTTGTAAACATGCGACCCGGACCACGGCTTGTTACCTTCAATTTGGTCATGTCTGTGCTACGCAAAGACTTTATGAAACGCCCTAAAAAGAAGAGCCTTTCCTAGCGTTCTCGTGTGGCGACAAACAGAACGGAGTATAACTTCGTGTTTCGCCAAAAAACAGTTTTCCTTTCCGTCACCATCACACCAGCTTCATCAAAATAGTTGCACCCACCGTTTCTGAAATTTCACTCCTGTTTTGAGACACTGGTCGCCATTTTGGGCCGCTGAGACTTGAAGACATTATGAGAGTAGTGCCCCTTAAAGAGACGGTTTTTGGACCTGGCCACATTCAGGGTCATCACCGTGTGAAAAACAAATAGATATAAAGGAAACGAGAAAACTATGTTGGTGATCAATGGCCACGTACAGATTTCGGTCTCCTGGCAGAGCACTTTGTTGATAGCAATTCGGGGAGGAGACGCCATAACTTCGTCACTCAAGAAGTAGCGAGTATAAACGCATTACTGCAGACCGCAATCTGATGCTAACACCAATTTTTCGTTATAAAGTTTGGGTTGGTACTTGATGCCTATTACCCAGGGCTGGGCTGTATTCCTAAATTCTGTATGACCAGATTTCAATTGTTTTGAACTGTAACAAACACGAAGGTACGTCTTCCAAATCAGCCTGTGGTTGTGGGTTCTCTAAGACTCCGCCAGTCAGAGTCGAGATAAAAATGCACTTGTTCTGTGCATCCCGCAGTTCCAGACACAAAAATGTCTTGAGAAAACGGTCGAAGATTTGTGCGACAGTTCTGCGTGTATTCCTATACGGATATACCAATACCCGGTGGTGGTATTTGTGATTCCGCATCGCATGAGAAATTTTGTTGGAAATGGATATAAAGAAAACCCCGATCTTTTACGCAACAACGGAAATTACTAGACCTGCTGATATTCGATCATTTGACGTCTATGAAACATGCAATTCTTTTTCTTCTTCGGTTCATTACCTCTTTTGTCATTCACCGAGCATAGTGTACTTTATCAGTTTGCAATGTTGCCGTTATAGGCAGGATTTCTGCAATTTCCTGTAGTGCAGTGCAGGTATTTTTCGGTGTTTGATTCTTCATTTATTGGAGTGAGTTGATTTCTTTATATTATAAGAAGATGAAGCAATTTGTGGAAAAAGTCATTAACCTTTGGTCAGGAATACTCGTATTCCTTGGAGATTGTGTGGGAAAAATTGCGAGATATTATTTGGGAACTTTGGGGAAACAGGGAAAGACTTGATTAACTGGAGAATGAGAAAGAAAACAAATCCAGATTTCAATGTTGGATAGGACAACCAATTTTATTGAAATTTAATTGATAGAGATTCATTTAATTCTGATGCCCTGAATTCGAATTAAATCAGATTCAGTCATTCAGATTCAGTTAATCCAGGTTCACTGTATTCAGATTTGTCCGTGATTGTGAAAAATGGGATTCATCTTTCTTTTTCAAGATTCCCATTTATTCGAAGACTTTCTTTCAGCAAATATTTCAGTTTCAATGACATTTCAGGAAAAATATTGTTCTGAAAACACACTGAACAATTTCTGAGGACACATTTTAAACAGTTTCGGGAATTGAGTGTGGCAGCTGTGTTTGGCAAGCTCAGTCCACAATTTTTATAGTCGGAAAATATAATGGTTTTGGCAACATAATGCAGCCATCTTCTAACCTTTCTCTCAATTGCAATAGGAATTCATTCACGTTGCCGTTGTTCAAAAGTGGCAAAGAAAACTCTATTTTCAGTTCCGGAAATACACCAAACATTTGGTCGGAAGAAAAATCATTTGAGACCGCAGCTTCCGCAGTCTTTCATGTGGTGTCTTCATGGCTTGGATCAGAGTTAGTTTTGTTTTGCATTTACACTCGGCAGCGATTCGCCCCTTTCAACCACTACGTACTGACAAATACAAGCAGACACATTGCATCCCACATTATCTGTCAACTATTCATTCAGTCCACCATCTCTTCAAGTGCTTCTCTCTAGTTTTCAAGACATATTTGAACTAGGCTGGAACTAGAATGGCGCCCTAACGGGGACCCAGAATAGCGCCCTAACGGGGACCCAGCATATGGGGACCCAGTCTGCCCATCAGCATAACATATATTCGTTGCAGCAGATGTATTCCCAGGAGTGGAAAAATAGGATGATAAATATCGTACGGTATTACGCATGCCATTTGGAGACCTCCAGACACCCTCGAGGTGTCTGGCGCTGCCACTCCAGACACCGTTGCGAAGGCATTTACGTCCACCCCACCGTAAGGTGCCCCACCTGGATGTGTCTTCTGACAAGGCATCTTATTCAGGCGAAGTTGAGACCGGTCCTGCCAAGATATGAGTCGCCCAATTTGCTTGTTTTGCAATGGGTTCATTTCGTGTGGATTTGCATTTGCACATTTTTGCACTGCAAGATCTTTTGCCATTGAAAGCAACGTTTGCATTTAGGAGGAATTTAGGTGCACCAGTCCACAGTTTAGGAGCAGTTTAGGTGGGTTATTTGCATGCTACAACCACTGCTCATCCTGAAGCCCTTACGTCAACCGCCTTATCAACCCGAACAGAATCATCACGGCGTATTGTCACAAATTTGCATTGGGTTCCTGACTTTAATTCTCTCTCTCAGCATATCAAAACGTTCCCTACCAAAAATAGATTTTCGCATTTTCCGATACGTGCTGTGGAACCGCAGTGGCAGACGGGAAACGGGAAAAGGAGACGACCCACGCATCATTCGGAGAATGGGTCAAAGACCCGCGACCTGCCGACAGAAGGCCAAACAGCTGGCCCGTTTTGTAAAAAATCGCACAGATGAATGCAAGAACAGAAAATGACACAATGGGAATAGAGCGTGTTCAAAAGAAAATGAAAACATCGTACTTTTTCAGCATGTAGCAGTAAAAACGAAAAATTTCCCAGAATAAAACAGGGCTTATGAAAACTTCTATTTAAAACTGGAACATTGCAACTTAAAAAACAGGAATAAAAACGGAAGTTGAAAAACGATTGAAAAATATCCTGTGGGTGCCAACCTTTCTTGTGAACGACCAAGCAGAAATGCCTTAGTTGGTTATCAGACTTTCAGCGAGGTCAATCCATAGGTACTCGTGAACACCGTCAAGGATAACTTCGGAATCACGTCACTCCTGTCACAATTATGCACACCTAAACTACCAAAACAAAGCAAAACACGCAGTAAGTGCATAAAGGTATATCGCAAGCTTTAGTAACCAAATTTGGAACACCGTCAACAATCATCAGAACACATGACAATTAATTTTCGCTTCAAACTCGAGGCAAAGTCAGCAAGACCAAACTCAACCGAATCCCCTGGTTTGATCCAATCTTGGAAGACTGTGCTCAAGCAGCACCGCGCACCGTCTTTGTCTGACTGAGCACTGAGTGATCAAACTGATCAACTGACTGGTCTGATCTCTGCGACCACCAAGGAATAACAGCATCAACGAAAACGACACAACAATGCAAAGAAAGATACGGACAGAGGGAAAAAAGTTCAGACGTCGTTTTTTCCAGCTCGTTTTCTTTGCCACGTCACCCCAAACTCCGCGATTGCCTGTCGGGTGTCCATGGTGATGCCCACCTGTTCACCAAGGTGCTCTCCCCACCCTGACAAGGGCTTGGAGGCGTTGGGGAGTCTGTGGTCCGCAGCCGCCAGCCGGGCCAAAATGATCGGACGAAATTTCAACAGGAGATAATCGCGTCGTAAAGGTGAATCGAACGGAGCAGACGACGTTGAAATTACGCCAACCTGAGTCAACTGCCACCACCACATGGGACCACGGGGACACTGGCCCCTCCATCCGGCAACGGTTCCAGACGGGAGCACCACCCGGACCCAACGAGGCGAACATTGCACGGTCGACCACCGCATGCCATGCCATGCCATGCCGCAAGACAAAAACTGCTGCACGCAGACGAACAACTCCAAAAGACTCAAGTCTCTCACAAGATCTTGAAGTCCCAATCCCCACGCTTGTTCAGTACTCACGCACCAAGACACTTTGGCTGGTGGATGCGGTTCGTTCGGCTTGTCCTGTGAATTTGAAAAGCATAAGTATTCGTGGGCAATGCAGCAGGAGGTGGGGACCAGCTCTGAGCAGGTTGGCTCAGGTACATTGCCAGATAGGTGCACAGGTAAAAACACTCCAAGTTGCATGAGCAGAACAATGGATAGGTTAGTACGTTGTTTCCCCGAAAGAAATTTATCGGTTAGTATTTTATCACTTATTGAGTGATCAGTAATTGCTGAAACTGATATTCATAGAGTTTGGACTGGTGTAGGTACTGAATTGGACTTGCCCGGGCGGACACTGTCAGCTTTGTGATATAGAGCAAAGGTACTCTGCCTTCTTGGATTCTTGGAATATGCAGCTCAAAATTTGAGATGGCAAATTCCAGCCTGAAGTTTGTGTTGGAAAACCTTGTGTCGCAAGAAGATATATGTTATACCGCTCATGAGGTTTGCTCACCTCTCTCAGCGGCCCCGTGATAATGGGCTCCAATGCAACCATTCAGCTGTTTTGTGTTGAGTGAGGTGGTGGCAGGACGACACTTGGCGATAAGTAAGAACCAAACCAGCTGACCCGCCAATGAATCGGACAAAAGAGACGCTCCAACCCACCATGATGCAGGTAGAGGTGAGTCAAGTTGGAACAAGCAGCAGACCTCTGTTAGCAAGAAAAAGGATCTCTGGAGTGGGGCTTCTTTGGGGCCCTTTTTCGGGAATTCGGTCCGTTTTTTTGTAAAATCACCAGGAAACCATTTTTCGCCCAGCCCTCGTCTTCGCACCCACTATGCGATATTTGACCATCAGAAAACGTCGGGTGAGTTCTAAAAACGACATTGCCGCAGAAATCCGAAGTTTAGGTCACGACCGATGCCTCAGGTCACCACCTGGGTACCATCGAGAGTATTCGTGGAATAACAAGAGCCCGAATGGAACAGAATAACAGCATTCGAAAAAGAACGCAAATAACTGGTTTAAACTTAGCCGCAATTTCACCCAAACTGCTCCCAAAAATTTTGTTGCCTTCGAACATACGAATCCATTCCTATCGTTCATTTACATTTTCGAGTACATTGGCTTTCGTATTGGAAAAGTGTCCAACTCAGCGGGTTGGGACTCTCTCTAGATAAAGGTTTTCCTAAAAATGCTTTGAAGCATGTAATTGCTGCGCTCGTGATTGTTCCCTTTTTAAACTCAGAAGGGAGTGGCCGTTTTCAACCATTCTAGCTGCTCCAGATCGAAGGATGCTTTGTTGCCGTCCACGCATCCATCGGTTTTTGTTGCGTTTGCTGTGCGTTTTGTCCGACTTTCCACGACTCTACCTCTCATAAAGAGCCCTGGAACTTGGCGCTGAATTCTGCAATTCCACCTGAAGTCTGATGCACGAGAATGTCTCATGGAAGGACTTGGGGAGGGATTGGGCCAATTTCGTTGGCGTGGCGAAACTCAATACGCTGCAAGAGCCGACAAGTGCAGGTAGACCCCAACCTAATTCTTGCACGGACTCAGACCAGTCTTTTGGGCTCAGGTAATTTTCCCCCTCCCCTCATTTCAATTTCCTCCAAATGATCGTTCATCACACATGAACCGTCAGCCGAGCTATTTTCATGAATGAATCATTCACTCAAGCTCTTTATATACCTGGCCCAGGAACTTTGATGGATAAAATCATGGCTTCTTTGAAGCTATAATATACCTACCTATCCTGTCGTGCATGGTCTCGTTTATTTTTTATTTCTTTAGAATGCTGTGCTCTGCGGACGATTGCAACCATGCATGAATATCAAGAATAAGAATATGTAACTGATTATCTTGTAACCTGAGCTGAATTACGAAGAAAAATGTTTTCGTTTTGTGAATAAACCTCAGGCGGCGCAATCGGCAGCCTGCCCATCCCTGCACCTATCGAGATCTTCCTACATTCTAAATTGGAGGTTTCCTTTTAGAATACCCTTGGAGGAACACCTTTCTTACACGGGTACGAAATGTGTTCTTCCGGAAAGCTATTCTCCTGTCACAAGTGTGGAATGTGCCTAAGCGATTTGGAACACTCCAAGTGCACCAAATCGTACATATGTCCCAAATTTGTCCCAAATTTGTTCCAAATTTGTGACAGGAAAATAACGTTCCAAGAACACATTTCGTGTTCCAAAAATGTTCCGAAAGGGATATATCCGTCTAAAAAGGTGTTTCAAACATGTTCCAAACGAAACCTCAGATTTTAGAGTGTATATGGGCTGCAAAAGATATGCGGAATGCCATCAGCTTACCGAACGGTTTTTCCAAACCGCACCAGATTTCTTGAACATAATTGCATGCCCCTCTCATGAACCTTAGGGGAATTGTCATCTGCAGAGCAGAGCGGTATTTACAGAGCTCACGGGGCATTACGCCTGCCATTTGAAAAATATTACAAACAAAATGGACATTTTGAAGAGAAAAATGAATATTTTACTTTCCCTTCAAGTTCTGTTGATGTTTACCCTTGCGCACTTCTCTCCATCAGATGGCAGAGTCCATAATAACACAACACCCTGTGAAACTCTGGATCAGCTGTTTCCCACCGCAAGCATAGCGTGGTGGTTTACCCTTTTTTTGGTTAGCAGATTTAATAAAGAAAAGAATTTGATTTCAGAATCTTTTCCAGAAAATACGAGTAACTTAACAAAACAAAAACTTCCAGAAAGCTAAGAAACAAATTCAAAGAAAACAAAACAAATTTAAAAAAGATTTGGCTAAAATACCCACATCTTAGAGAGAGGGAGAGAAAAGTGCAAAAAGAAAGACAGTATTGTAAGACAAGACTACAATTTTTGAAGGAATAATAATTTTCGACACAAAAAAAATTTGCTGATAAAATAGTCTGAAACCAAATTTTTGAGAAACTATGTAACGATCCAAAATTTGTGAAAAAAGTTGTTTTCATCACAAGGATGGGTTGCGCGGGTATCGCTAATTATAGTTATACAAAAAGGGTCTATTTTCATGCATTTCTTCTCAAAAGTTGAGGCCAGAAGTTTCGTGCAAGTGAAGTCGATGCGCTCGGTCGCGGAGGTCGTCCCTTCCAAGCCTCTCGAACCGCCGATGTCTGTGCCCATTCTTAGGCGCAGGCTATCAAATCTTTTTACACCTTCCCCGTCCACAAGTATGGCAAAGTAAGGGCAAAGTTTATTGATTGATGGTGGAAATGTCTGTCTGGTTGGAATGTTGTCTGGATTGAAATGTTTAATTTTAGTCAAGGTTTTAAATTCTGTCTGTCTATTACTTCCTTCTATATGTCATTTTCTTGTCTTTGTAACCAGTTGTATGATAAGGGGAATCCCCCTCAAATACAGATATTCATTCATTCATTCATTCATTCATTCATTCATTCATTCATTCAAATAATACCGTTCCAACCCGATCCCGGCCTGCCATCTAAAGTCCTGGCAGGGTTTGTAAATTGGCATCCCGGCCATTGCTGGTCATTCTTGCACCTTGTCCGCTGCCAAGTTACTCAATAGCAGAAATCACGTCCAATAGATTTCTGTTCCAACGTGTGCTGCAAAATTTTCAACTTAAATAAAAAAAAATAATTGTGAAGCGCATGTTTCGATTCGACTGACTGTCTTCTTCTTGGCTGTGAACAAAGAAAATTACGGTAATTAGAAGGCGGAAAAGAGTATGGGCACTGATAATGAGCAGCTCAAATCGGTTACAAATTACCCCCAACGGTGAGAAAAATATTACCAAGCAGCGCTAAACGTGAATTCGGTTCACAGAGCAGTTGTGTGATGCAGTTAGGAGCGCGCTTAAGAAAACGCTCGCATATAATTCAATGCTTTCTTCGAGATTACGGATCAGGTATGCAGTTGATAGAGTTCAATTAAGAAATGTTTTCAGCACCCCATGACGCCCTTGATGGAGAACCACCGAAAAGTTCAATGCACCGCTAAGACCCAGTCGCAGATGTTTCAAGAATGGAACCGCATGCCCTGCTGCGGCGCAGAGGCACTCACGCATCACGAGTGTACCTATGTGTTATGCAGCATTTTTCATTGTTTTCGGACTGTTTTTTCTGACCGCTCACGTCCACTTTTCTCTCACGTGTTCAGCGTTCGCTGCTGGATGATTTCGTGGTTTGGCACACCGAGCCGAAAAATGCGCGCGCATCCACGATTGCTTTTCGCACTACTTTTAATTTGGTCCCTTCCATTGGCGTAAATCCGGTGGGACAGGACAGAGCCACTGCAGAAAGCGCGTGTTGTTTGTCAGCCGAATTTTCACTCCCTTCGAGACAGTCATTGGCTATCCCTCATCTGCGCTGATTCGCTACCGATCCTTTTTTGTTTATTCGTATTTTACGGGCCAGCAATGCTCGGACACATATCGCGCCGTTCTGGAGGAAGGAGAAAACCGGCCCGAATGGACCAGACGAAAAACCTCGACCTTTGCAGGCCCAAAAACCTGTAAAAACGAAAAAGAGGATTTGGAAATACAATCAGAGGAAAGAATTTTTGCACCATTTATTCCCTTTGGTCTTGCAATTGCAACTTTATTCCGTATCTCTTCCATTCTGTAACTCCGTTTCTCCATCCCAAGCCTTCCATTCCGTCTCCTCCATTCCGCAACTACCTTTCCTCCACTCCAAGTCTTGTTCCAAATCTTATCTCAAGTCTTATTCCATGCCATCTGCACCATTCCGTGTCTATGCTCCATTCCACAACTTCCCCTACTCCATCCCAAGCCTTCCATTCCATCTCTGCTATCCCGAGTGAGTGCAATTAACTTCCGTGTCTCCTCCATTCCGCAAGCTCCGTTCCTCCATCCCAAGTCTTCCATTCCGTCTCCACCAGTCCGAGTGCAGTTAAATTCCATGTCTCCTCCATTCCGCAACTTCCGTTCCTGCATCCCAAGCCTTTGTCCGTCTTCTCCATTCCGCAACTTCCCTTCCTGCATCCCAAGCCTTAATATCCGTTTCCACCATTCCGTAACTTCAGCCTTTATCCGTCTCCTCCATTCCGCAACTTACGTTCCTGCACCCCAAGCCTTTGTCCGTCTTCTCCATTCCGCAACTTCCCTTCCTGCATCCCAAGCCTTAATATCCGTTTCCACCATTCCGTAACTTCAGCCTTTATCCGTCTCCTCCATTCCGCAACTTCCGTTCCTGCATCCCAAGCCTTTGTCCGTCTTCTCTATTCCGCAACTTCCGTTCCTGCATCCCAAACCTTCAATTCCGCCTCCTCTTTCCGCAACTTACTTTTCTAAATCCCAAGTCTTACATTTCGTCTCTATCATGGCATTCGGAGTGCAGTTAAATTGCGTGTGTCCTCATTTCCGCAACTCTGTTCCTCCATCCCAAGTCTTCAATTCAGTCTGCACTGTTCAGAGTGCAGTTAAATTCCGTGTCCCTTCCATTCCGCAACTCCGTTTCTCCATTCCAAGCCTTCCATACCGTCTCTGCTATTCCGAGTGCGTTAAATCAAGTATGTAGAATGGTCTTGGTTAAATTCCGTCTCTCTTCCATTCCGCAATTTCCGTTTCTCCATCCCAAGCCTTCCATAAGTTCGCCATTGTCTCCGATGTTCCGCATCGCCTTGAAGTTCTTTTCCCTTTCAAGTTGTGCGCAAGTTCAACTGTGCGTCTAAAAGCTAAGTTCGAGAAACATTCCCTGCGTTGTCCCCCATTTTCACTCAGATCTACACGCCACTGGTATCAGCCGAAACTGTAAAAAACTGCACACAACAACTCTGTGGGTGATGCTCAGCATAAGTTCTTTTTGGATTTGGGTTGTCATGAATTTGAAAAGCTTGCTGAAGCCAACAAAGCACTTGAACGAACGCAAGTCCTTTTAAGTGAACGCCAGCCGCCAGGACAGGGCAACAGGTGGGCGCAGTCGAATGCGTAGGTGACTTGGATGTGTCTTATGCACAGTAATAATTCCAAATCTTAAAAGCGGTACATTTCTTTGTCTTGCGGTATGGCACCCAGCGAGGTGATGGGCGGAGGTGTCAGGTTCTTTTTGTTCAATTCAACACTTCCTGTTATGGATTAAGTTGTGAAGTCTCTGTCATAAAAATAACCTTTAAAAGATTCGTGAGTATCTATAAGCTCACTGCAAGTGCCAAAGGTATGGGCCCGGTATGTCAAGATAGTGCGTCTTCAAGTTGCCAAGGAAACAGTCCAAGTCACCATTCAGATTTTGAAACGGAACATGCGGAGTTTATTCGTCCTTTTATACAGAGGACGCTGGACGCCTAAATTCAAAAACAGGAGAAATTTCAAAGATCTGGCTAACATACGTATGCCAGATCCCCTTTTTTCAGCTCTGGCCCAGTGATTAAAATGTGAGTCTCATTATGGTTTTTCAGTCTATCCTTTGCAATGTGGCCAGCTTTTCAACTTCTATAAATTCCTATGAAGATCCCCTTTTTCAGATCTGGCCTTGTGATCTACGTATGGCAAGGCCTGTTGAAGTTTCACGCCTAACACGAATGTTTTGATGTTTTGCAGCGCATGTTATGAGTTATGACGCATGAGATCTGGCGAGTGAGAAAGTCATGCCCGTGCCGTGTCATCAGTTTTTCTCTGTATGTCTACTTTCTTCCTATACCTCCCTTTCCGTTGTAGATTTATTGATGATTCTTCCATCCTCAAATAGACGCAGGTCCTCATGACATTCTCTCCACTCTCTGCGACTAAATAATAACCTCAACATCTATAGCCGATCCCTCATCCTCAATTCCAACATATTTGCATTCATTCTCCTCTCCCCGGATCCTCAGCAATCAGTTGCTGCTCTTTAGTCTTTTGTAATCAACCACTCTGCATCCTGATTCCTTAAGATTCTTCATCCTGTTCTTAGCACTTCTCATTGTTCCAAAGTGTGGTCCATGTTCCCGCCAGAGGAGACGAATGGAGTCCTGTCAATGAAAATTGAAAAACGGCATGAAAGATTGGCGTGGATGACGAAGTAGGATGCTGGCAAAATCCGCATCAGAAAATGTTTTCTTCTCCTCAACTATTGATCAGTATTTCCACCATTATCCCCTCAGAAATTAAGTTAAGCACCGAAGATTACGATGAATGGTTGCAGTGCCTGAAAACTCACGAATGTTCGAATGCAATGCTGTGCGATTTTTGAATTCGGCGGCGTCACAGAAAGGTGACTTCGCTCATTGCATTCATTTCGATATTTGCTTGAGAAGCGATAAACGGTATGTATTCATCGAGGCATTGAAATCCAAAGCAGAGGCCGTGAGGTTTGGAGCATTTAATCGGGGATGATTTAGTGATTTTCAAAATCCGGCCATTGCGATTGTGAATAAGCCAACAATCAGGCACGCAATTCCACCCGGAGCCAAGTCATGAGGTTTTTTATCTGTATTTTCTTGACGTTTTCAGCAAGTAAGCAATGATTGACCCACGCAATTATGCCCGGAGCCAAACGTTTTAGTACGTAATGTTTTTTGTTCGCATTTTCTTGAACTTTTCAGCAAGAGCAATGATTGAGACCCAGACAAAGTTGCGTGAACGATCACGTTTTGCAATGATATATTGGCAATGGTGTTGTACGAATATTTGGAAATCCTTGGGCTTTGAGAAGCCAGGTCGATTACCTAGCTTTAATCCTCATTACCTATACCGAATAGGAAAACTCTTGCAATGCAAAGAGGGAAAGGCGAAGGCTTGACAAGCTTTTCAAGCGATCTAAAAGGCTTTTCAAGCGATCAAAAATCGTGAATGCATTCAATTTAGATGAATTCAGTTACTTCCACCTTTATAACATTAAACATAACACATACACATAACACATACACCTTTATAACATATACACCTTTATACACCTAAAAACATTGGTCTTTCCTTTTCCGAAACTGCAGAAAAGGTTAAATGTTTCTTTTACTACCTGGCTATTTGTTGATGAAATCAAATCAAACGCGTCCCAATAGTTTAATGCAACAATGCTTTTTATATTCGGCTTTGTGCAAAGCTGCGTTGGAACCAAGTAGAAACAAAAGTTATCCTGAAAATTCCGAAAAATAAACTGACTTTACCGTTTTCTACACGCCCCTATATCTTCGCGATATTTTCGGGGATGCATACAAGAAGGAGGAATACAATTTTCGTCCAGTAAGGGACTTTATCGATGCATCCCGGATCAAAAGATGACCGCAATCAAAATATTATGCAAATAAACAGGTCTGATTAGCGAGGGCCAACATCTGTGTATACGAGTATGCTTCATCTCTGTAATCTCTTTCCTCATTTATAATTGCGGATCAGCGTCTCGTTAAATTGACATTGATCTGAATTTTGACTGGCGAAAAAGTTATGCGAACATCACATGTTACATGCTTAACCCACTATACTCGAAAACGAGTCTAACAGTTCACAGACTGGTGGCATTAATAATTTTTAAAAATGAAAAAACACACGATGCAAGAGGGCCAGTCTTGGCCGCTTGTTTTGGCAATCCCAATGCTCCTGATCTTCACTTTTCGTCAAAAACAGCAGCACTGCTGCAATTCATTCTGGGTCTCAGTTGCGGTCTTGGAATTGGATACTTATTTTTAAACATCGGTTAGTTTCATAAGTTCATTTAAAACTCTAAAAATTATGCGGCATATGGGCATCAAACATTTTCGATTTGCCCCAAATACAAGATCAAGAAAGAAAACACCTGCCAAACTTTAATTGTGACGATAAGCCTTTGATTTTGGAAGCAATGCAATTGACACGCTTCCTCGTGTCGTCAAAACACAACGTTTGATTAGGGTGTGTGAGATCGTTGATATACATAGATTAAACAGTGAGGGACCAAGAACACTACCCTGTGGCACCCCAGAAGTGGCATGTAGCAAGTGACAAAGCGAATTCGAGACATTAACTCTTTGGAAGCAATTTGATAACCAGAAGCCAAAAAAAAAAAAACAGGAAATATTATCGACACCTTTGCACTTATCCAAAAATGTCTCTTCGTTGAATTTCACTATTTACAGTTCCAGTTCCGCAAACACAGGTAAACTGTGTTCATCGTCATTTGCTGTACATTGGGAAAGCTACCAAGAACAACGACGTGTATGCTTCTTTCTCTGTGTTGTACTGCTGTTCCAACAAAAACTTATGGACTGTCCTTTTGCCCATACACTGAACCACCAGACACCAATTATTGGGAGGATTTTTATATCTATTGACTGCCCTGCGGAGTGCTGAATTGTTTCGACCTTTGTAAATCGTTCCATTATAAGAGAGCATGGGCTACTGATTCTTCGACCAAAGTATTCGTAAACTTGTCTGTTTCTTTTGCGGCGTGGTGCTGCTGTTGTTCCGGCCGGCATTTTTTTGCCTTCATCACTCCATGGTAGGTACTCCATACGCATCAGAGCGGAACCATGAATTTCGGAGGCCACGTCATGTTCTTCCCAGAGTAACATTGCTCTTGCGTTTTCTTTCATCTCAAAATTTTTGCGTTCCCCTCTTTCTTCTTTCTTTCTTTGCGAATAAGCCAAAGTTCAGAGCTTAACGTGTTCATTCATCATGATGGCGCTTCCTCTCTTTCTGGTGCTAAAAATCCACGTTTTATGCAACATCCCGCAATTGCGATTCCAGGAACAGGGCGCACTAAATGGATAGATCGCATTCCTACAAATGAGACGAAATGTTATTCTGGAATTCTACTTCACATATTGCGGGACCTTGTCTCTTGTAAAAAAAAACATGTGTCAGAAACCAGACATTTTTGCCTTCTGAACGCACTTGGATGGATCTTATGCTCCCACAAATGGGTTTCCAGACGTCCATTCCAACGCAGGTCGGAAGAACACCCCCGAGTTCGTAAATGCCGAAAACACTTCACTTGCTGGCAGACCCCTCCACAACTACAATCAAATGCTGTCGGCAAACTGGCCAAAATGAAAAAAACGGCTGCGACACGAAACGTCCGAACATGCGGAAAAGCTTTTCCTCTGTCCTCACGTTGAAAAGGACCAAAAGTTCATCAATTCTCCAAAAAGAACACCTTGTGGTTTTGGAGCCATCGGCTTTGCGCCTATTAATTCATCTGTCATTGTGTGAAGCAGCCGCAGTAGTTACTCTGAATGGCGAATTTACCTCTTTTCATTGCATGATTCCCATGCACTTGCAGCAGGAGTTGAAGAACTCAGTGCTGGAGAGTTGGATGCCTCGCCTTCCCTGGCAACTCCCTTTGGTCGCTGAGCAGTTTGGTTGTCTGTCTTTCCTCGCACCGCGAATTCGTCAGCGAGGCGCGCATCTCTCAGACATGCCATGCGGTTTGATGCTCCCAACGTATGAGGCGCAATCCTCGCACTTCCAATGCGAACGTCCAGCCAACCATCCTCTGCCAACCCATCACCTGTCCAGCGAGGCATTAAACTTTCCATTTTTGCAAAAAATGAGCCGCCAAAGACCAGGCACGAACGTGTTACCCGGGTCGGCTGAAATTTGCTGGGATTTAGCCTCACAGTTGTTTGTTGCAAGGTACAAATGAGTAGATTTGTGTAAGGCTTTTGATGCTGATGGGAGATTTGAACAAGGAATTCGCTCCGGTGGGTAATTCGACATTTACAAATTTAGTTTATATTGTTGCTCGGCGCACATCGTCGGGCGTCGCTCCTCTTTTTCCCGAATCCCGCCGCTTGCTCTTGAAATCTTCCGTGAAAAGCCAGCATCGTTTGTAACTGGCGAATGAAGTAATGGGCTGGCGAATCCGGCCGGGAATCTTTCCGCACGACAAGACGTTGCCCGTTGGCATGACCAAAACGGCCATTAAGTCCGCAATTGTGCGAGGTTTTGAAGCCGGTTTAGGTACCTACAGGTGGAGTTCAACGCAACATCTTCACAGATCTTAACGTGGTGGGGCTATGCCAACAAATCAGCGATTTTTGGCAAACCGAGTTGAAAAATCCTGAACGGCAGACTGAATGTCTCGACAATGAGGTGAAATATTAAAATGCATTCATTTCAAACAGATTTTGAAACATTTTTCTGACATGAAAAACAAAAAATCATTCGCATGAAAATCGACGTTCATGGCGATACATATTTTTCGGCTCATGGCATTGTTAACCATTCGTTGTGTCGATGCCAACAGCCTTAAATTCCAATTGGGCCCATTTCAAAATCGCATTTAGTGTTTAGGATCGCATTCGGTTGCAAAGATTGATCCTGTATTCGTAAGCCTATTTTTCCATTTCATGAAGCAACTCTCATTACTTTTTGACTCATCTATGATTAAGCAAACTTGTGTCTTCCAAACATGTTTGACTGCAGATTCAAAACTGCTACACCCATGCATAAAATTTCATGTTTAATTCGTCGCGACAGTTCGAAGTGAAAAAAAAGTTCCGTCTGTAATACTTGGGCCACAAGATAGGGATGTCCATATGTTAAGTTTTCGTTATTTCTTAAATTTTCAAATCCATACCCATGGTTGCTTTGTAGGTTATTGTTCTTCAAATAATTTCAAAATTAACACAATATGCAAAATATTCAGCAAATAAAAACGGACTGAATTGAACTGAACGAAATGATCGCTTTGACAATTATTCGTTTAGGTGAAAACAAATACAATGAACACTCGTGGTGTGCCAAAATCATTGAGTGTGCATTTTTGCAATTGAGTGTGCATTTTTACAATTGAGTGTGCATTTTTGCAATTGAGTGTGCATTTTTGCAATTGAGTGTGCATTTTTACAATTATTGAGTGTGAATTTTTGCAATTGAGTGTGGATTTTTGCAATTGAGTGTGCATTTTTGCAATTTAGTGTGCCATCTGCAAGGAGAGTCATCAAATCCCGATACGACTATAGGTTCTGCTGGTTTTCCGTTGGTCGTTGGCCGTTCTGTTGGAAAATTGCGAACCCGGCTTTGTCACATTTATCTTATTGATTTAGATAAGAAGATAAATATAAATGACGGAATATCGCGTCCTCCCCTTCGCAAACCTACAATAAAGCCCCGAAAACGGACGGAACGCCAGCCCCAACATGGTGAAGCTTGACTCTTCATCTGTGTAATTTTGCAATGTTCTTTTGAATTTTTTTATTTAACAATTTTACATGTTATGAATTTGAAAACAGTATTGTTCCAACATTATGTTTGGATTTAATAAATGCGCAACGTCCTCGCACGTCAGACATAATTTTCGTCTCGATAATAGCGAAGGGTAAGCCTCGTCTTCCCCCATAATCTCAGCGGGGGAGCCAAAAGAAAACATTGCCTTGCACCGCTCATTGCTTTATCGCGCAGATGATAAAAAAAAATCGCCTTTCGCAATGATGGGTTTGGTTTGACTTTATTTCAACCTGAAAGCCAGTTTGGAACGGTGCGAGAGGCCAAACACACAATTTTCTGTGTCATTGCATCGAATCCACTGCAGCTTCATTTTGGCGAGGACAAAGACTACCGAAATCCCCTACAGGTTGACCAACAAATTCGTGGTCAAAACTGTCATTCCGATGTCTTTCGTGTGTTCTATTGCGAAAGTTATTCATTTTACTCACTTTCTTGTGGAAAGTATGGAAACAGAGACAAAACATATGCTTCACTAGAAAAAAAATTAGTGGCGGATTGCCACTATAGTAGTGATAAGATGAGACTACTAGTGAGACTACTAGTGGCTACTAGTGGCACAGACTACTAGTGGCACAGGCCACTATTTTAGTGGCAAAAGAAATGCACTGGATGGTATGGAGTCCAATCCATTTCTTGCCACTAAAATATTGGCAATCTGCCACTTTTTAGTGTAGTCTTCTTTTGCCACTATTTTTCTTACAGTGTTGAAGCAGAAAACCCGAAGTTCAGAAAGCGAAAAAATCATAGGTCTCTCACCGGATCCTCAATGGCTCACCCCTTAATGGTGATTAACCGATTGATGACCCCGGAAAGGATTGGTTTTGTATTCGGAAACACCAAAACAGAGTTGCCATGCCCAATGAAACAAGTCCGAATAATTTTGGTTAATCCAGCGTTGGAAGCAAGAGTCGAGGAAAAGGTTAAACTTTTCAAATCGCCGGTTGCATTTGAGTATTAAATTACACGGAATTCTTCATTAGATGGACACCAAGACGAAGGTTGACCACTAGCAATGCACGCACACCAACCAGTCGGCTGACAACAATGCCAAAAATCGGTTTGACCCAAAATTTCAGCAGATTGCTCAAAACCATTAACTATCTCGCCATCAAAAACCATCACAACTCCAGAGATCAAATCCGTCGTTTTTTCAAGTGCGGCTTTTTCAGTGGATGTCGGAAAACATGCATTGGTTTCAAAAGCAAATTAAGGGATGCCTTGTACGTAAGCTTCACACCCCGCAATCGTTCCCGAGTTCGAATGTGTTGCCCTCTGTCGGATAGACAGTTCCTTTGAAGCGCTGCCAGCCCAGCAGATTAAGAAAATAATAAACAATTGGATTATGACTGCCTGCTCGAACGAACAAGAACAAAAATAAAATTCAATAGGTATGTCACGCTGGCCTGCTTTTCTAAGGTTAGACAAGTAAAAAAAAAAAGATAAAAAGAAAGAAAGAAAAAGAAAGCAAAATGGAAAATAGAACAAATAAATAACGAAATTATAACGCAGAGGTAGACAAAAAAGGCGTTAATTTATTATCGTTTTGAGTTGGACGCGCAGCGCCAGACCCGCCTCTGACGGCGCAGTGCCAAAACCGACTCTGCCCATTTCAGGTCTGAAGCTGCATGCATCGCAGGATAACGGACAGATGGACATGCAGACAGTTGAAAGCCTCCAACCAACTGCAGCCGATTCAGCAGCGGAAGTCGCGAATTTTTCTTGTTGGATAAAAGGAATGGATCCCGTGCTTACGACGCTGCCGACCCGACCTGCAGGCGCTGCTTGGGCAATAAAAATCAACATTTACGTAATGCTGCGTCGACAATAATTATTGCGCAACGCAATGTCGAAAAAGGAAGCCGAACTGAGATTTCGCCCAGATCTTTATCAAAACGACGTTTTCTCCATTAAATGAAGTTGATGGTTCCTGCGTATAGAATGGACAAAGACATGAAGTAACGTCCGAACAGGATGAACAAAATCATTTTCGGGAGAGTGAGCTGGTCTTGAGCCGCGTCAGAATGAACAGATTTCTTGCATCAGTCTTTTCTGGATCGTCTGTCCAAAACACATGTCACTTGCAACTGTGTGCAAAGGAGAACATTGGAGCATGGCCATTGCCCAGTGTTGCAAGTGACAATCTGTTTTGAACAGACGATCTAGAAAAGCCTGGTGCAAAAATTAGTCCATTCTGCTGCGGCTTTACGGGGCACAATTTGCAGCCAAGAACTCTCATTTAAGTGACACACACAATGCAAAGGTTTGACTCTCCCTAGGAGTGAGGTGACAAATCCATACACTCGAATAGGGTGCTTGGTATACGTAAAACTACATTTTGGTAGATTTGTTAATTTTATGAAATGTGACTACCAAATGTTATTCGACCCTTTGAAACTTCGACCGAAACTTCGATCGACTACCAAATGTAATGCGACGTTTTGTTATTCGACCTTTTGTAACTTCGACCATTTAATCGACTACCAATAATGTAATGCGACGTTTTGTAATTCGGCATTTTGTAACTTCGACCATTTGAACGACTATACCAAATGTAATTGGACCTTTTGCAATTCGGCGTTCTGTATGTGAATCCATCGGATTATGGGAGTCTGTATTGTTTCTGAGACGGAACATGTCTGATATCATGGATGTGCCCTTGCCGTGCCAGGCAGGCATTATCTCAGGGGGATGTACAGCCACGGAAATAAAAAATGACAACCATGATCCAAGGTAGGATACTTGTTTTAGGGAGTCATTAATGTTTCTGTGACTGTACAATTGTGAAAGCTTGCAGGTAACTCGATTTCCAAATTCGTGACTTAAGACATGCTACAATCATTGTAAAATTGATGGCTCTTTGAAAAACTCTGTATCCCAATTCTTGAGCACGTCTGCGCTCTTTGGAATCCTTGCTTGGCTGGAGAAATTGGAAACAGTCCACAGCCAGGCTGCCAGAGTCGTAACTGGAATTTACGTACGTAAACATAGCTTGACCAAGCTATTGGAAGCCTGCAAGGCTGCCAATCCTGCAGCAACGCCGGCAGCGCCACCGTTTTGAACTTTGCAAATTTCTTCTGATGAGGTGCAGCTTCCACTTCTATCCGTTTATGTGCGCAAGTCCTTCAGAGGAGAACCGATAGCGATGCTTCTTCTTCCCACCTTATATTTATGTGCTTACCATACCTCTTTTTTCCGAACTATTTTCGATTGGAACTCCCTTCCTCCACACTCTTCCATCATCCCAAATTGCCTTCAAATTTCCGGGCTGTTGCCATCTCAGCTTGCCATCCAATCCGGATTCCACTTTTGAATTGCTCTGAAGCGAAATTAAATCTGCAATTTTGCTTGTCACCAGTTTCAGTTTTATTTTCATTTTGTCAACGTTTTTGTTGTTGTATCCACTTGAAACTCGCCTCTCACCTTGCACAGTCGAAATTAAAAGAATGAACAATGGTCTGAACTTAACGGCGCTGCAGGTGGAGTCCCGCAATCTCGCTTGGAATGATTGCTTGTTTTTTTTTTAGAGATGGCCGCTTGATTGTTAAAGATTGCCTCAGCAGCAGCAAATCCTCATATCCTTTTTAATTGCGGTTGGAATGGTCCGATGGCCTTTTTGCTTGGGCAGAAGACTCGCAAGGTGCAGAGACGTTTTCTTTATCTTCGTCCACAGTCCGCAGCCTGCGACACAATCAGTTTTGGAAACATGCAGGGACCTGCGACACAACCAGTTTTGGAAACATGTAGGGACACTGAGCATTTTTCTTCAAAACCTTTCTTTGCCGTCATAGTTAGCAGGCCAGTGGATTTTAGGTCCCTTACGATTTTTGGGGCAAAGACAGATGATGGTTCACAGCTGAAATAGTTGACCAAAAAGGAAAAGCAAAACGCTTCGCGAGAGAGTGTTCAGTGATGAATTTCTTAATATAAATATCAGGTCGAAGTGTTAGCCAAATTCCGTCAGAGACCTATAACAATGTGTATCCTTTTATGCTTTTATGCCTTTTATCCTTTTATCCATCATGCGTGAAATGCGTATCCTTTAGAAATATGCATAAATACTATGCAATATAGATTTTTAAAGTGATATTTCAGGCGTAGGTACCTATCTATGTACGCGAGTGCCGCAGATGACATCGGGCGAAAAAGATAGGTAATATCTGCCTTTTTGTTTAAAATGAGATGTATTTCGGATTGAGGGAAACCTGTTTGCACCGTGTACTTAAAAACGAGACGCAGCCGTTAATCAATGAAGTCGTGAGTGTGTTATATCGGCTGTGTTATATCATTACGAGAGAAACATGGCATACGTATTACGAATATGTGGTTCGGTTTTGCTGTTTGACCTGGAAGCAGAGTTGGCTCTGAGTCTCAAATCTTTCTTTCTGCGATGTCTGATAATGGGAGGAGGTTACATATGGGTTCACGGGCTCATGTGTGTACGATAGGAAAGGTACTTGTTGAGATCCTATCACCATAGACAGATTTCTCACGACCGTTACAACGACCTGAAGCTATATTGCACTGCAGGCATAAGCGGGCACATAAAATCAGTATTGATTTGGGTCTGCCTGCATATGTGTGATGCATTGGTTGATTCAGTTTCGACCTACTCAGATGTAGACGCAGATTCTTTTAGGTCTACCTATTTTTCGTCTTAAAAGAAATATCGCAAATGTACCTGTTTGGAAATCTCAACAAAAAAAAAAACAATAAAACTGAGATATCACGAATTGAAAAAATAATATTGGAAATTACCGATCAAACTCAGTTCACTGAATATCTTGAATGGACATTGGCGGCGTGTCGCAAACGTTTTTGCATAAATTTGGAAAGGGTGCAAATATTCGTAATTATTGGAACCTGATATTTCTGTGGATTAAACCTCCCGGTCGGGCAACTTATTTGTAATGCGGATTCAAGCCTTTGGAGTTTTTGATGTTTTTGAAGTTTCGGAGTTTCTGAAGATTTGAAGTTTTGAAGCGAGTAAAATGTTTCTTGATCCGCATAAAAGGTTCTTTTCCGTTGAGGTATGATTAAACACTCAATCCAGGTTGATCTCCAAACTGGTCAGCCTTTCATTTCGTATCGGTAGGACTTTTTTGTTGTCATTGTAATTTGCAGGGACACAGTCTCGGCGCAAATCATCATATCAAATCAAAATTAAAATGTCGAATGGATGAATTCACTTCAAGCCACAGCAAAATAAAACTAAACGAATTGGGTGAACAAGCAAAAGAGATCAAGGGATGCAAGACACACCTACTGAGCCTGAATCCCTGCAAGAGACGTTGAAGAGCGAAGACCCAAGTCATTATTGGGTTAAGTGAGGGAGAGGGCCAACTTCCACGGCTAATTTACCCTTCAACGTGGTCACACCGATGTCCCGACCAGTTCCAAAAACCTCAGGGCTCAGCATATTCCACTCAAGTTCGGCGGCAGCCCGGAAATCCTTCAAAAATATCCTTCAAAAGCTTTTAACGACATGCACAGGTTCCGTCAATGCGAATTTTATTGTTTCCGGGCGACACCACCGTTTGGGCACTTTTCCATCCAACTCCGTGCCAAAGCAGCGACCCCAAAAACGGGAAAAAGTGTTTGGAACATAGAAAGAGACTAAGTAAGGTTAGGCTGGAACAGGTCAGATCAGGTAGGTGAGATTAGTTATGTTGGGTGAGATTAGCATTCTTTTTCACTTCTTGGCCACGTGCAAAATCAGGATATGCCCAAATCTGTATACAGAAATGAAATTTGCCGGTCAGCAATAGAACAATTAAAACGGATTGCATATGCATACCATATTGTGCTTGTGACGAAAGAATTGCACTTATGGGAATGCAAGATAATTTTGAGCTGCCCAAAAGCCATTTTCGTTGCGATCGAAAGAAAGTCTTAGAGATCCTGCCCAGCAAAATATGAAATTCGTGTCTATCGCATAATTTTTGGACATCAACAGAGATTGGGCAAAGGAGCAGCAAATGCTATATCATTCGTATGCGGCCGTATAAAACAAATCTCGTGTCGATCGATATCAAAACTCATAAACATAACGACTTGTTGTATTTGGAATCGGTTTTAATATCGAGATGTGAGAAAAAAACATCGCGGTGGTAATACACTTATGCACACAAAGGTGATTGTAAACATTATGCCGATGTCGTTCTTTTGCTGCCCGTTTTCTGAAAGAGACTCAAAACTTTCTGAAACATCACATCCATGCAACTTGTATCAAGCCAAAGCTGACTTCATGAAATGGGAGTGAGGTACCTACCTGCATGTCAATGTCATCGACAATGAAATTTAGAATCGGGACAATACCGTTGAGCATTTTCAAGAAGGGCAGGTACGCAATGCAGATGATGAGAGTCCCATAAGATTCAAGAATGATCCACCCGTTTCAGTAAATCAAATTCTCATTTCAATTTCCGTACGGTTCATTCAACAACGTGACTTCTAAAATTTTCAACTCAAAACCACGAAATTCTATTCATTGCATTAGTTAAATCTTACACAGTAGGTATTCCGTTGGCAGTTTCAAATTATTTTTTAAAAATATCCATATTTAGTGTTGTTTGTTTATTTTTAACTTTCTTGCCTCGGAAGATTGTAACGATTCTTTTAGATATTGGATTTCCATAGTACCTTTCGAATTATTTGCATGATTTTTCTCGTACAACCTTTTCTCAGATTGGGCCATCGACATCAAGCGTACGTTATGATGCTGATTTTGCCGAAAATCGTCCGAATTGGCGATAACATATTGGAGAAAACGGCGACTTTTTAACCTGCAACGCGGCGTCTTTTTTGGGAACGCGGAACAAAGGAATGCACTTCAAGTTCAAAATCGCGAGTTATGAAACGTGTTGAACGGTCATTATAAAAATCCCGCAAAAGCCATGAAAAACATGCCGCGGTGTCAAATTGAAACTAACGGGAGAATAGGGACGCAATATACGACGGCCAAAACGGTCCAAAACGCTGCACCGAGATTGTTCCGGCGGAGAAAAGCGCTGAAAAGAGTAAGAGGCCAAACGGGCCTAAACGTCGGGCCGAGATTGTGCCGCGGCGAAAACACAAAGGTGAAATTGCTCGTTAATAATCCTTTGAGAAAATTCGTAATCGAATCGGGAAGACCGTATTTTTCAACGCATCCGCCGCGAACGCGACTCATATTTTCGTTGCACGGAATTCGGTAGCGGGCAATCATCTTGTACGAGAAGTAGATTGCTGGGAAAATTCAGTCGCAATATGGGCGTTCCTGAATAGGCGTTCGTTCCTGTGGGACGAAGCAATTCAGGCGCCTGACACATTGCGTAAAATTTGAAGGCACAGTTATACATACGTATATACGAACCAACGGCGTTATTATGAACGCCATATTTTGAGAGATTTATTAACGAATAAAGTTTAATCTTTGAAGTTTCCACAGAAACCTTTTATCAGATTTGTCAAGTCACGCCTAACGAATAACGCAACAATCTCCGGTGTTCCGTTTCTCACAAGATGCTACACCAAGCGCCAATAGTGTTTCGATCAAAACTGCGCCAATTCTGCAAGCAAAGGAGTATCGAGCCCGCCTCGCGCAAATCATTTTTTATTATTTTCTTATAAAATACGTATTGTTCCGGGTTGATGATAATTTACCGGAATATGAGGTGATGTGCCCGTCCGATTCGGTTACCAATCGAGTCAATGCCACGATAATTTCTTCCCATGGCACTAGAGAAGGGAAATCTAACATCTTAATCATTTACAAAGTTGTAGCCCTCGAGGGAAAATTTCAAACGGCTTTTGCACGATTTCAGTCAGACTGCCAACTCCAAGAGTATCTATACACGGCTTATCAAAAGTCTTCGAACATTGGAGCTGGTTCTAACTCAGTGGCCATTCAGAATACATGACATCGCGCGCTGCAAAACATCATGACACTCGTGTAAGGTGTGAAGTTGTATCTCGCTCTGTTGAAATTAGATGGCCCCTGTATTAGCCTGGCCTTCAAAATATCGCCTATAGGTTCGAGGACTTTTGAGAAGATCCAAACACGAGTACATGGTCACGAGTTCAAAATTGGATATTATTCTACGACAATTGAAATATCTATCAGAATCCAGAATGGAAAAGGGGATCAAAAGCTTTATGTAGGTACAGTGGAAAAATGAATGCCCTTATCACCCTTTTATATTTCTATTCAACTTTCTCACATCATGAGACGATTTTCGATACCTTGAAAAATTCCATTCGGCGAAAATTTTGCTTTTTTCTATCAATTGCAATCCGACAGTTTTGTTTCTCTGACAATTCTGGAGGTGGCGAAAGAAAACGAGTGCGCTGCAGTCTGTGTTGTTGAATATAAGCAGTACAATTCTGCTTTTTGTGATAACCAACTGATGGCTCTCCAAAATTAAGTTGATATTGATGTTCCTTGATGCCAATTTTGGGAATTCGTGTTACCAAATGTAACATTTGCAGAAATCTTGAATTTATATTCAATATTCTTTTTTCGCGTAAGTCTGATTTTGGTAAAGCATACCTGCGATGCGATAAGCAGATAACAAACACTCCATGTCCCATTTTGGCATAGCAGACACGATCCTTTTGCCTAAACAAAACATTCAGTGGCAAACATTGCCGTCATATGCGCTTGCATTTTTCCAAATTCGAATTTTGGTGAGAAAATATCCGAAAAAAAATGAAGAGTCTGGAGAGATTGATAATGAAAGTCTCAGGACGATTCACTGGATCAATCCACTGGGCATTTTCCTTGTAATTCCTCATCATTTTGGTGGCTTTTTAGTTCTGCAAAAATTTGCCATCAATAATTGGTGTGATTTGAGCACTTTTCGTGAACATGTTTACACCATGGCTCTAAGCAGCTTGCTGCAGTTATCAATAATTTTGGGGGATTTATAACTCAACTTCCACAGCTCTATGTGGAATATTTGCGTGGAGACCTTTCCAAGAGCTTCAAGTTCAATGGTTTCACTCGTTCTTTGATAGGTAAATGGTAATAAAAAAAACATAGTAAACTTGTGAACAACTGAAGTTATGACAAAAAGAATGGTGTCAAAATTTTACATTTTACAAAGTTACAATAATAATTTATTGTAAAGTCGCTGGCCTAGAGCTTATTCGTTCTTGACCTGCCGACTGCCAAGAAAGATGATAACATATTATCATCTTGCCGTTTCAAATACCGTGTAGTGTGTGTGTGTGTGCAGGAAGAAAAGTGGAAAAACTTGCGTGCCGTAGCAGACTTTGCTCCGGCTATTCCAGCAACTAACCTTGCTGGCTGCCTTCCCTAAAAGTGTCGTGTCCACCGAATCCGCAATCGCTGCCATTTTTCATTATGACAACGCAATGTCGCCCTCAGCAAGGTCAGTGCGGAATTCTGTACTCCGCCCTAAAGCACAGCGAAACAGGGTGCCCCGCAAATCGTTTGCCAAACCTCGTGGGCAGCAGATTGAGCAATTCAGTTGTCCCTGCAAAAAATATTGGAGCCCACACTGTAAAATTCTATGACATTTTGAAGACGCCTAAATTTTGCGGTAAACCAAGTTATGAAGCAGAAAAAAAAAATTATAAAAGCGCACAGTGACAGCCCGAACTGTCCTCTGGGTGCTGTATCTTTGTGCTTTTTGTCATTTTTGTTGCTGATGTACATTTCGGTTTGCAGTATTTTTTCCTTGCTCTTCAAAATGTCCGAATTTTGCAGAGCAAGGTCACATGTTTTTGTTTTCGGGGAGAGTATGGATATCTCCAGAAGAAGTCGGAGGACAAAAAGTCATTCTAGATTTTCGTCTTAGAATTTGAATAGAATTTAGAATTTAGACTTCTTTCGGAACACGATGTATAAAGCATGTATCCGCTGTGGGTTTAAAGGGATGGGCGCAATTCATTGCCGTTAAGAACTTCCGAACAATTTCTAATTCCGAACAATTTCTAACTAAGGCCAGAGCGATTAAAAGAGGCACGGCCCTCGACGGTCATGCAACGCCAACCCTACTCATTAAGGAAAATTATTTTTTCCTTCATGTTAATTATTGCTGTTCTTTACAACCTGGACATAATACGCAGCTGGGATAAATAATTACCCTCTTCGTCGGTCGTAGGTTTTGTCAAGGCAAATTTGTGTCCCTTTGATATCAAGGGTTCAATGCCATCCTTGCCCTGATAGGCCTCTTGTTCCATCTTAATCTTCAGATGCTCATTGGCCCATACTTACTTTGATAAGGCCCACATCCTAACGTTGAGAGGTCTACTTTGTGCAATACCGCATTAACTGCAATGAAAATCCTATGTTATAGTTAGCGCAGTTTGCGTAAAACAGGCGATTTATTTTCCCATCCCTACTGTGAGAGGCCTCTTGTCCCATCCGTACTTTGACAGGCATCTTAATTGTCCCAGGCTCACTTTGAGGCTTATTATCCCATCCTTTCTCATAATGCCTCTTCTCCCATCCTCCTTTTGAGGGGCTGCTTTTCCCATCCTCACTTTGTGAGACTTATTATCCCATCCCTACTTATAATGCATCTTGTCCTGTCCTTTTGAGGGGCCTTTTTTCCCATCCTCACTTTGAGAGGCCTCCCGTCCAGAGGTCCATATGTCAGGTCCACAAGTCAGGATGGAAGAATAGTCCCATCCTGACTTCTTGAATGGTCTGACCGTTGTCCCACACTTTCTCTGAGAAGTATCTTTACCCATTTCTATTCTTTGATATGTTTGTCGTGTTTCAGTATGCACGTAGTTGATTTTTACGTATATAGGTTGGATAGCGATCTTCAGAAGAGAGTTGTTCTCTGCGGAAGCGCTGCAAGCAACGAGTTTTTTGGTTAGGAATTGCGACAACCTTTCATTTCACCAGGTGAAGTTTTATCGATAACCATCTAATTTACACGTTATTAGTAAAACTTGTTAGATTTATGCTTGCATTTCAAGAGTGGTCCGTTCCCAAATTCGAAACTGGGCAAGACTTAAAGACTTCTTCACTTGAAGCAAGGCATATCCTTTTACATCCTTCTAGAACGCTAAGTCGAGTACTTCAATCGGTCTTTGGTGTTGTTTTTCCGCCAACTATTTTCGTTTTCTTTTTACAAACTGCTTCAGTTGCAAACCCTCATTTGAGTTGAGACCTTGTCTGTGGCAAATGAACACCCCTCCCGTTTAAGAAGAAATTGATGAATAAACGAAGACGAAAATGAGCGCAAAATGGAAAACAAGATTAAAGGGTTCGCTTCCAGGGAAGCCATGGTTTTGTCTTTTGCTTTCCAGCTTGGCAACGTGATCAAATTTAAAAGTGCCATGTGTGGAAGATATGAGATACGAGAGTGATGAGGAGAGTGATTCATGTCAAATTTGGTGCAATGAAAACGGTTAGCAATTTCCGATGATGACAGGGTTTCGATAAATATCTGTTGGGAGTTTTCAATCAAAAGTATGTCATCCGAACAGCAGTTTCTGTTCTGTCTGCTCTTTGCACCCAATGTGACAGGGTTCTGAGAGAGAAGCAGTGCATGGAAATCCAAAATTCGTGACACATGACATGGGGGTGGCATTCAACACGGAATTCAATTCTCATGGCATTTCACAACTCAGTGAAATGCACTGGCAATTGAATCTGAATAAGTTGTGTGAAATGATGATTACAGGAAGAGATAAGAACAGCGCAAGTTGCATTTTTCGTCGCAAATGGCTTTCTTCCTTAAAATCAAGCAACGGGTACCTATTTGTTCATTAAAGTCACAAGCGTGGCTTTGCAAACAGGGTTTGCTTTGTTGTTATTCTGTTTCATTTTTCCTTTATGTTATTGGATCGCAGTTATTTATTTTTTAGGTTAGGTAGGCAAGGTTAGGTTCGGTTTCGTTATAGGTTTCTTTTTTTTTACCCATATCATGTAGGGTTAGGTTTGGCATTCAGTTTTCCAATGCGAAACCTTAGCAATCTAAACTGCTATACGCTAACCTATAACAAAATAAATAACAACACAAATCCTCTTTTACGCCTTGTATCTACGTCAAAGGGGAACACAATGGCACGGTTAAAAGAACAGTGGTATTTTCTGAAATTGTTTCCGTGCAATTGTGCAATTTTGCACCCCCCGTATAAAAGACTTTAGCTAGAATGTTTACACCCTTCTACGATTGCTTCATCAGCATTGTTAGCACTGACAGTTTCGGATAGGCAGTTTTCAGTGTTTGGATAGGGGTACCATTGGTAAAAGAACAGGGTACCCTCTTGAGCATCTCTGGTTGCAGTGATAAGTGACATACGTGAACGACCGTATACCTCATTTACACTCACACCCATTAGCGCTTTTGCACAGCTGTCAATTTAGCAGATGGGTGAACGCTTCCCAGAAATGGAAAAGGAATAGCGTTGTCATTATAAATTAAAGTTTCACAACACCAATCTACTATAGCCATCGAATTGGCTGCTGATTTTAAGCTGAGAGTGATTGCTATTGGAGAATCTGGCTAACGGTGAAGGTATACATTCAGCGACAGAATTTCGGAAGCTTTGATTCAAGTCGAAACCCCAGTTGACGTTGCCATGGAAACCATTTTATTTGTTTTGTGTACTGACGGATGATGTGAAAAGTTGCCAGAGTCAGTTCTCCAAATTGTGACCTTTTTTCACCCCATAACTCAGAAACCACTTGACCTAATGAGTTGAAATTTTGCGTGAGAGACCTTCCATATAAGCCCTAACAGACAGCTAAATTTGAGCAAAAACTGACGATAAATACGGAACTTGAAATTTTGACCCTTCAGGTTTCGGAGTAGGTACAAAATAGGGGATCAGCGCAAAAAAACAAAAAGTGCAATCGTATAGAATAAAAGTTTCACATTTTTGAACCGATCGCAGAGAAAAATTATTCAGCTCTTCGTTTCCATAAATGATAGAAAAATTCCAAATTTGGGCTAAATCAGTTGAAAACGTTTTGAGTTATCGATTTGCAACGAAAATCGACGATTTAAAACAGGGCTTGTGTTTTCAGTTTCCGGGTAAAAATAACATTTTGTCTTAGCAGACGACGCATTCGCGTCTGCAAAAGACAAAACAACAAGTGGAAGATGTCAAAATCTAAAAATGTCAGTTAATAAAAATAAGTTAATATGAATAAGTTATAAGTGAGGAAAATAAAAGTAAATAAATAAAGTTTACAAAAAATGTCAGGTAAATCATGTTAAAAAAAACTCCAATTTATTTCAAATCACACAGATTTTCCCCAGAATGGCAGCGAATTTGTAGACCCCAAACAACAACAGCGAGTTGAAAAGAATGTTGAATGGGATCAGCTCTGCGCAGGATGTCCGATTGATAATTTCCATTTCTTTCTTTCTTCAGCGATTGAGGCACGGGAACTGGAATCTTCAAGCTTGCGTTTCGCTGAAATCCAAACCGCGAAAGCGGTAATTCTTGCAAAATAAGAAGCACTTTCATTTTTTGAAAACTAAATTGTGACTGATACACCGAAATGCGTATTCCACCTGAGAGTTTCGCCTTTAAAAAACTGTGCCTGAAAACATTCAATTGGTAAAAACACATCCAAGCGATGGATCAGTATGATATCCTTGATTCTAGCATCCCAGGATGCGAAGGCTGCGATGTGATCCGATTCCGGGATGCGGTGGATGCGGTGGATGCGGTGTATGCGGTGGATGCGGCGAGGGATGCGGGTAAATCAGGCCTTTCGGAGTAACCGAAAAAATGTTGACGACATTCAACGAAGAATCACCTTGCCCAAGCTGCCATTGATTGTCGAGGGCGTGGAGACATGGCAACCGAAACCAAAAAATTTATTTCGAGTTCAGATTGTTTTTTTTATCATCGAAGAGCCCAAGGCAAAAGATCCTGTCTCCATGTTATGACATTTTTGTGCGCGTGACCCTGCTTGTCTCAAAACTGGTATGCAATAAATTGCATCATTTTATTTTGATGCGTGCAACCCTGTCTCCAAAACTGGAATAGCCCCTGTTTCCAAAAACAGGTATGCAATTCCATCATTTTGTTTTGACTCGCTTTTCCCCTATCTCTAAAACGGGTATGCAATTCCATCATTTTGTTTGATCCGCGCAGCCCTGACTTCAAAACGGGTATGCAATTCCGTCATTGTGTTTGGACGCTCGTCGCCCCTGTCACCAAAACGGGTATGCAATCCCATCATTTTGTACTGATGCACGTGGCCCCTGTTTCCAAGGTTACACTTCGAAAGCACTCACTACCGCCGCCTCCGCCGCTTCCGCTGCCTCCGCCGCCTCATAATAGGCCGCCTCCGCCGCCTCCCGATTGGCCGCCTCCGCCGCCTCTCCATAGGCCGCCTCCCTGTGGCGCAGGCCGCCTCTTCCGACGAGGCGGCGGAGGCGGCCGTCTCACCGAGGCAAAACGAATTTGAAGTTCTCTGTTTTGTTTTTTTTTTGTTTTGATTTTTTTTGTTTTTAAGGTTAGCTCGTGACTAGAATTGACACTAAAATGATGCAGACGAACTAGACTCCTCTCAATGGGCAGGTTCATGTCCTGTAACCATGTATTGTTCTCAGATGAACGACTGCTGTCATGAGATGGTGCGTTTCCGCTTTTGCATCTTAAGAAAATATCCAACAGATTTTTTAATCCTTGGAAGATCTCGATGCTGTCAGCTTCATCTCTCCTTGGCATATCTCACAGATTCGATTTTGTGGAAGGAGCCCATGTTCGATGCACCAATCCACAGCCTTCTGCTTGCTTGAAATGACCTCCTTACAGAGCTTGTAGAAAGAAAATGTGCCAACGATGTTTCACGCAACGCAGCCATTTCAAATGCCAACTGCGATGCGAAGTCGACCTCCGCAATGGAGGCACGAGAATCGGTTTCCGCCAAAAAATCCATTCAAACACAGTTTATTGCAGGTCAACCTTTTTTAAGTTTAACCTGATATCTCCGCTCCTTGTATTCACTCTGACTCAGAGATTCAGGTAAAAAAGCCGTAATAATCATTTGACATCAGGTTTGTGAAATTCACACAGCTGTCGGGGACCAGGATTGTGTTGGAAAGCCAGATCGTTTCTTTCCTCTGGATGTCATTTCTTTCTTCTGGTGCCTGACCTTTCGCAGATGCCGGAATTAATTCATTGGCGACAAGGTTGTTGCATTATTCAATGCAACGAATGGCTCTTTTCACAATGAATGTTTGCAAGATTGCTCGCATATCAACGGAAACGGCGTTTGCCACATGGATTGCAGTGCACCGATCAAAAAATTTCAAATTCGGTTTTGCTGCGACGAGACGGCCGCCTCCGCCGCCTCACCGTAGGAGGCGGCCTGCGCCACAATGAGGCGGCCTATTATGAGGCGGCGGAGGCGGCGGAGGCGGCGGAAGCGGCGGAAGCGGCGGAGGCGGCGGTAGTGAGTGCTTTCGAAGTGTAACCGTTTCCAAAACGGGTATGCAATTCCATCATTTTGTTTAGACGCTCGTCGCCCCTGTCACCAAAACGGGTATGCAATCCCATCATTTTGTACTGATGCGCGTGGCCCCTGTTTCCAAAACGGGTATGCAATTCCATCATTTTGTTTCGATGTGTGTAGCGAACTAGGAAGGGGGGAAGAGAAATATATTTTATTCATTCCGTTTGATAAAGAATGCTCAAACGATGCTCAGAAACTGCGCGCGCACGCCGCATTTTTGATTTGAGCCCTCTCGGCAGCACTCATAGCGCCACGCAGAGAATGGTCGCGTTCATGCAGCAAAATGCAGCGAATGGGCGCCATGCGTGAATGCCAGGGCCAGACAGAGTTCGCACAAGAAAACCAATTCTAATTGATGGGAATCCGAACTCCCACTGTACATTTTAACTCTCCGATTTTGAATGTATCACAATTCCGATTATTACGCAGAAAAACAAAGTCATTAAAAACTCTCTAAAGTAAACGAATGCTGCTATGTCTGTAGGATGTTAGAAAAATATTTTTTTCATGAGGTTTACTCCTCGCATGGTACCTATTCGTACAGTGAATCTTCTTCAATGCAACACGAGCCAAATTGAAGGTCACGAAGTTTTTGCATTCAAAAGAACTCTGACTGCCATAATTTTGGTTTTTGGGATCTTGACATTTGTATGTACAGGAACAGTGGCAATTTCGGTGTACTGTATGCCTCGGCGTACTGATGCATGCTTGCTACTGAATCGTCAAATGCGTGTGACCAATTAATCATTCAATACAAGAGGGTATCCCAAAAAATGTGAAGCGGAAGTTTGTGCGAGGTGGATTCTCCGCCTGCAATTCATCCCGCTCGTCCTCCTGAAGGTCTGGTTTTTAGACTCCTTTAAAAAGAGACCGGAATATAAATCAGAAAAAATTACATCAGATTGAAAATTTGACCCCAAAATTCCAGCAAATATGTCACACCCTTGCACGTTACGCTGAATAAGCACCGAATGAAATTCAAGCATTCAGACTTACAATTTTGGGCGACCTCCTCCATAAACACCCTGTAGATTTTGCAGGGGTTTCCAAATGCTGTCCGCTTCGGTTGTAGACCGCTTCGGCAACCAAATCCAATTGGTTCTTATTTGCAGTGTTGTAATTCGACCACATCCTCAAAGGGTTGGGTATGGATCGAAACCTGCTCGAGTCTCCGCCTTGCTGGCCTGATTTGGTTGTCGCTTCGGGAAGGAAAGGTCTGTTGCAGTCTTCCCTTGGTGGATCAAGCGGGCTGGAACTTAGGAATATTATGGCCATGGCCAGAATTTCATTTTCAGCCGGCCTCACCCAGGTCGATTTTGTGGGAAAAACTTTAATATCTAATCACACGGGGACTTTCAGTTATGAAACCAACCATTGCTTCAGATTTGATTCGTCAAGGAGCACCATTGCTTATCTTCTCCAGTGAAATGCAACTTTTGATGGTTTTGGTCGTATGGAGCTT